>JAOEHT020057123.1:0-13857 GCA_025448195.2 Parazoanthus atlanticus | reverse complement strand
ATTGAAACCTCTTTTAGTTTTTCTTTCTTTATTCCTTTCTCTTCACCTACCGATCAATCATATGCAATGAAACAATAGCTCTGGCTTCCCGGCCCGTTTAGCCCCTATGGTTATTCCATGTTCATTAGAATTGTAATTTAGTTATTTATTGAGGTGAAAATAAAGATTTTGTTGTTGTTTTGTTGTTGACCAATTCAATTCTCTTGCAGGTGTGTTCATCATGGTGGCGGCAGGTATTGGGGCCGGGATTGTGATTATTATCCTTGAGATACTTTATCATAAGCACCGCGGGTGGAAGGAGGAGCAGAAAGAGCTGGCGAAGAAGACAACGGACAAATGGCGGGCAAACATCATGATGATTAAGAAAGACAAAACACAGGGTCAACATCCAAACGGGGTTCTGGACGGGTCGCACGCAGGGGCTGATGGGATATCACGCAGGAATCCTTTATATAACCCAGACAACCATAACGATACGGGCACTTCCTTCACTTATAACTAAACAATGTAGTAAAGACAATCGATTTATCCTTGAACCGGACCTTTGGGGATTGTTTGAGGGAATAGTGGAGTCCACTTAATTCCTCACAACATATTTCTGAAACTAAAAGTGATCCCCATTTGCCTGGTCTGGCTGGTAGAATGCAACAATTTTAGAAGCTTGTTCCGGCCGGACTGGCCCTGTTCATAGATTATAGCTGCTCAATTCTGAAGTTTCGGCCGGAAAATTGCAGGAATATATATAGAGTAGAGGAAGGAAAGCTGCAATCACGCACTATTAGCAATTAATATGCAGCCAGGACCAGTTCCTGGTCCTTTGGTCAGCCAGATCCGACGAATGTCAAACGCCCTTAATTTCATTATTCAATGTATTTTGCCGGTTGTGTTACGCTTATTTTATTGTGTGAAAATTGTGTTGCATCCACTCAAATGTTATAAGTTATCAAGCAAATTCTAACATCCTTGATAACTTATAATAATAATATTTTGATACGCTTGATAATTTACTTAAGAGTGGTTGATCAAACGAGCATTAGAGAAAATGTCGATTTCAAGACTAATTCACCTATTCTCATACATTCACATCTGCTCTCGGGCGCTTTCACTCCATCGAATAAAACCACACTTTGTTAAAATGTCCATGAAAGTTGTCAAGGGATTTGCACGTGTAGTTTTTGAGCTACGTTGGTTGACCCGTCATCCTCTTTTGACCCTGCACATTAGGATTAGACAAACTTGCGTCTCACTCTCGTCGATCCATTCATCCTAACTATTGTGCTTGTTTGACTTAGCTTATGAGACTGAGCATAACTATTTCCACTTGTTTCAAATTAAACATATTAAGATTCAAAAGTTTGACGTTTTCCGCTGATGAAGTAGATTATAGCCAGAGTGGAGTGGTTAAAACTATGACATTTGATTGGTCCCTATTCTTGGTATATAGTTAATTGTGCCAGCTTTTCCAATTTAAATCTTTTGATGTTCGCAACTATATCAAACAAATTGTACATACACGCTACCATAAGCAAAACGCCTTGCTACCGCACTCCGTGCAATTTTTTGAATTCTCTTAACTTAAGCAGCTAGAATAAGCTAGCGATTTAGAAAACTCCTATTCGACGAGTGTCATAGTTCCGTGAGCTTTGTTTAAGAGCTTTGTGTGAAAAAGAAACGGGTTTTGAAGATCAACAATCAAACAAAGCGGAAACTCTAAATGTAATAGTAAAGGCAGTCATCGTTTTATATATATTGTTAACAATAGCATTTATCAAAAACAATAGTATATAAGGTCGCTTTCCATTAATCCGGTCTGGCCGGCCGAAAATAACTGGTTCTGGCCGGTTTAAATGGAAAGGTCCGCGCGCACGCGTACATATTTTCCCGCCACAACTTTCCATTTTCCTGCGCTTTGGCCGATCGGAGCGGGAGAACTGAGCGGCTCTGATCCATGATCCATGCGCAGGGCCATTCTGGCAAGAACCAGTTCTGAGGACTCGTGCGTTCCATTTAAGAACTGACTGGTCGGACCGGTCAGATCGAACAAATGGAAAGCGACCTAAGTAATATGTTTTAAAAACAAGTATTACAAATAAGAACACCATAGAGAGACGGGTAGTCTTAGTACTTGAAGAAAATTAACAAATGGTGTAATAAAAGGAATATGATTTTACTTAGAATATTCTGTAACCCAAGTTTGTGGGGTAGACTGTATTGCCATTTTTCTTGCAAGTACTAAGCAATAGGATAAATTAAGCAAATAGAAATTAATAGAAAAATAGTTGTCGTAAAAACGGCAGTTACCCACAGGGAACCCAACCCTATGGAAAAATTGGTAAAAATCGCTGAAAAAATGGACCAAAACAGATAGAAACTTGAGCAGATAGACGAGAAAGAACATCGAGCGACTTTTGATGGCTTCGTGTCTCTCCGTTTGGCGGCACAATTTTCTCGCATGACTGCGCGCTCGCCATCAAACAGAGAGACTGGGAGCGATCAAAAGTCGCTCGATGTTCTTTCTCATCTATCTACTCAAGTTTTTGTCCGTTTTGGACCACTTTTTCAGCGATTTTTATCAATTTTTCTATAGAGTTGGGCTCCCCGTGAGTTACCTTGCGGGACTTACTTCAAAATTAAGCAGAGACTTTGCAAAACTTTACAACTTTATTTGCTGTAATTATACAATATACACAAAACACTGTGCTCATTGGGTCAGTAAAAAGCTAGAAATAACTTTCCTCCCATGGAACACTGGTCATCCTCCATGTGTCCAGGCCCAAATCTTTTTGCAGTTGTCAGTTTTACAACGAAAACGTCACAAGTTTAGCTGCTTGGTGTGGAAGATTGGGCAACTAGTTAAAAATAATCGATTAAGAAAATAGAGAAATCAATATATTATGATCCACCAATAGGATTAGCCCTTTGCTCTCTAACAAGCTTAAGCAGTTTGATACTCTATATATCTATGCTAGTATAATTCATGCGTGCCTTTGTAGAGGTATTCTGAGCTCTTCCAACAGATTGCCGTGGGTTATCTTATCGTCAATTATTAGGCACAATCGCAATTTCGTCGGACGGATCTTTTTACCGTCAATTGTAAATGACGTATAGATTACTTCCTGACTTCACATGTACAATGAGCGAATAAAATCGTACAAGTGCTTCAACTGTAAAGTTTTGTTTTATTTATTATAAAAGTACTTATCAAGTTTCACCTACTTTTATTCTTGATGGGGCAAGCAGCTCAGAGAACGATATCAAAACTGGAAAAACGGCCTTGAGTTACAACTCAATATTTTTTGAAATGTAATCTGATTCTGAATCGCTCGAAACTTGTATTCGCTTACAATCTTTGCGCACCAGTTTGCTACCAGTTTCTGAACTTCCAGTTAACGTTGGAAATTGATTTATAAAGTGCTAATTTAAATACTTATCAGACCTTCTTGGAACACAGCTTCACCAACTATCGACATTGCTTGCTAGCTTGTTTGCTTTTGGCGCTTGAACAAACTGCAACAGACGATGAACTTTTGGTTTCATCTTGCTTCATTTCTTCAGCATGAGTTGAATTGGATTTCTCAGGCAGAGCAACATTCTGTCGGGTTTTGGTCTTGGTGTTTTCATTTCCTCTTTCTTCAATAAATTATTCCACTGGCAAGTTTAATGGCGCAAATTTTGAAGCCATTTTCATTAACAACAACAAAATCCAGAATGCTTATAGGAGTTGCAAAGCGTTTTACTGCACACGGCCGACATGCAGGTTACAAAAGGGAGGGAAACTCGATACGATCGTACGTCCAATCAGAACACGTATGCAGTGTTTTTGCTAGTAAAAATTGAATGTCCAATCAAATTGCTTAGATAAGCTCACATATGTTTTTTATATAACGGCTTTTATGCGAAAAAGAAAATGTCTTGTTATAAAAGATATAAGAAGTCTTCTTTTTGCATATACTTGGCAAGTAGGAATACAAAATCTATTTACTACATTCCATGCTGCGTCTCTTGAGGTGTTATATGCTATGCTGTAAGCATAAAATGTGTATAGAAATGTGCATTATGGTGCAGCCAGCAGAATTATTAGTAAATATATTGACTGTGGCAAGAATCTGTCTTTTGTTGTAACTTACAAGTTCTCAAATTTAAATTGTACGTAGCATTTTTTCTGTTAGCAGTAGCTATATAGGCTGTCCACAATGCTGGTGTTCATTCGAGTGTGTGTATGTATGTATGTATGTATGTATGTATGTATGTATGTATGTATGTATGTATGTATGTATGTTTGTTTGTGTGTTTGTTTGTTTGTTTATGTTTGTTTGTTTGTTTGTTTGCTTGTTTGTTTGCTTGTTTGTTTGTTTGTTTGTGTTTGTTTAATTTGTATGTGTGTTTGTATGTATGTATGTATGTGTTTGTTTTATTGTTTGTCATTTTATATATATATATGTGAGTGCCTGTGTATTTGCAATTTGCAATAAACATTTTTAGATGTTTCTTTTCTTAATCACATTTTTGGGTTCAAACAGAAGTGTAACGTTTTGCAACAACTTTCATTCAATCTTTATTTTAGTATTACATTTTACTGGTATATTTGAGGTAGTCGCGATATAACGCTGTACTTTACGTACGTAATAACACTGGATTCTTAAATGGCCCGTATCTCTGCGCCCACACGAATATTTAAAGTAGTCACGTGACGAGGGGACGTACGTGTTTTAGATGTCGAGCACATTTCTGCACGGTCACAAAGACGATCGAAGTGAGTTAATTCTTCAAAATTTTAAAGCATATGCATGCTACTTTGAGTTATAAATTGGAGTACGATGCACCATCTTGCCTCTGAGATCTTGGATGGACTCAGGAAGAAGATTGTACTGTCAAAAATTTTGTTAAAGCACAGGCCTATTCAAATCCTTTCCTTCCGTAATATTGAAATCGTGGGGAGTTCCACCGTTTTGTACGTGTCCCAGAGATACGCGCTCGTTTCACAGCTCATTCTTTCTTGCACCCTGGTTCAATGGTGTGTTAAGGCCTGTTCACACTAGAGACGCAAACGCAGACGCAGGAGCAGAAAATAAGGTGTGAATGTAAGTGACGCAGACGCAAACGCAGACGCAAGAAAAAGGAAATTTTCCTTTCTCTTGTGCACGCCTTGCGCTTGCGTTTGCTCTTGCTTCACGAATTTTCTAGTGTGAATTGAGGTGAAGCAAGCGCAGATGCAGACGCAAGCCCAAGACAGAGACAATCACGCATGCGCCCCTCTTTGCTTGCGTCGCTTGCTTCACTTGCGTCCCCAGTGTGAGTGTCCTTGCGCTTGTGTCTGCGTCTGCATTTGCGTCTCTAGTGTGAACAGGCCTTTAGCTGCTACAGTTGCTTCCTCTTAAGGGTCCATTCCACTCTCTTTCAAGGCCGTTGCTAAGGAAAGTCTAATTTGCTCCAGCTTAACTCCAGTTTGCTTTCATAGGAAAATATTTGAATAGTGTCCCATGCATGAGTAAAATGCATCAGGCTCAGCAAGCCCCGTCCCTTGTCACATGACTTGAATCAGAAAATGAGCCTGAAGTCTCCAAATTAAACTATCTATGGTGTGAATGTGTTACTTGTAGTACCATTTGTTTCTTAAACAAATTCCCCAAACTGCAAGTGTGCATGCTTTTGACAAAAGACATAAACTTAAGGATGAAAAACTGTATTTTGTGCCACCAATTTCTTGTTTTTTGCCATTTTACAAAAGGAAACTTACATTTCAAAAAAACTTTCGTTCTTACCAGTCCTGATAGAAAAAAAGTAACTTTGGTTTGTTAGCGCTGGGAAAAACTATAAAATATTTGCACCAGTAGTGCGCGGGGGATGCTCAGATTGCTAATGAAGCACTAAGTACTTCAGCAGTGAAGTACACTTTTCGCAATTTGGCGTAAAATTGACCAAGAAAAACGATTCTGCCATTCTTTTTTTCAAAAAGATTAAAAACGCACGAAAATGAGAGTTCTCCATAACGACGTCACTGGGAACTTGAGAGGTCACTTGAACTTTCATAGCAAATGTGTGTAAAACCCGAGGTGTTGTGATATCTTTGCTTCTTAAAACCAGACAGTGCAACCTCGATCCCAGGGTTTTTCCCTAAGAAGTTGAAACCCCTGGGATCGAGGTTGCAGGCAGTGCATACTTGGGCGAAAGCAGTCTTGGTTGAAATTAATACTGACCAAGACAACAAAATCAAGCTGTAATGAGTTTTTGAAAAACAATGTTAACTCTGAATCTTTTTGGATAAGCTTTGTGTGTTGCAAACTGATCGATACCCCGCGCACCACGATTACTTCGTTCTCTTCGGATTTTCTCTACAGTAAAGAAAAGTAAAGTTTACTACCCAAATGGCAAAAAGAAGTTATGATTTCAAAACCATGATAATTGTTATTGTTAAACTTTTATTTGTTTCACTATAAAATAATATGGAAAAATTGTACTAAATTACAATTTTAGAAGAGAAGGAATCTCTCTTTTGAGAAAAGTGTCAATCAAAAATATGGTTGCTATGGTAACGCGCACCGCTGTGTAGCCACGATTGATGCACAAAATTGTCCGTAAATGTATTCCAGGAAAATTCAGAAAGTTTCATAGTGCCAGTTTTTATTGTTTCGGAGTGGCATTACAATATGTCTTTGGGGAGGGGTGATGGGCGATTAAGGTAGGGCCAAAATGTGCCACTACATTTTTTTCAGTATTGAATCGAAAATGTTGGTAATGTAAGTCAAAATTGCTCGTATCTTACAGAGTATAACGTTATAATTTGCATGATGGCGTTACATACTACAACTACCAGAATGCTTTGCTCACTTTTTTGTAAGAGAAATACAGTCAATGCTTCTATTATCTTCATGAGGGAATAAAAATTTGAATATAAAATGAAAGTTCGTCAAACATTGTGGTAGTTGTATTAAATTGATCTCATCATGCAAATGTCCTATTAAGAATGAATTTGAATTTATTGTTTCTTTTTAACACATTCTAGTGACAAAATCCTTGTATCTAAGATACTTGAAAGCGACAATTTACTTTTTTTTAAAAATATATAAAGGTTAAGTTAGGCCATTGTATAAAAAAGAGAAAGTCTTTTATATCTACGTTAAGACTAACCGGTTGACATTTTTTAGATTTTCGAAAAGTTAAAGTTGTCGGTATTTTCAACGTACAGGTAAAATCAATTTAAAAAAAAAATATGTTTATCAAATCGTCTGTTTTAAGCTTAGTATCACAGCCTGTGTCTAACATGGCTACGATTTAGTGTAAATGTGAACAAATATTGTAACCACTATATTTCATGCAATTGGTTCATTTGTGAGCGAAGAAAAGTTGTCCACGAAGTCTCAACGGAGCACCAATAAATTTTACCCAAAGATAGCAAAATTTACAAGGGAAACTGGCAGGTAAGAAACGGTGGATGAGTTTCATGTCTACCTGATTGAACAAGATTGAAACCACAATTTAGTGGTTTAACAGGAAAAAAAATGAAAGTGTAAAAGGAGCAATTGATTTCCTACAAAAGGAGCAGCTGACCCCCTAGTTAATATATTTTTGCTTTCGATAAGGCCAACTTTCCCCTTACTTTTTATATTTCTCGTCGACCGACAAACCAAAGTTTTCAAAGTTGGGCAAAAAGCGGAATAGCTGCAGCGAATATAAAATAAACTATGAAGTGGTACAATTCTCCTAGCATAATTTCCATCAGTTAAATTTTTCTTACCGAATAATATAAATACATCTTTACGCGTTTGACTGTTTGACGCTTATACTGTGGCAATTTGCAGTAATGTTTCCAATGTTCAGTGAGACTGGTGTTTAAGTCAGTCATGTTCGCCTGTTCACCGTGAAAAACTTAACAAGCTTAAAGAGAATCAAACGCCGAATAGCAAGATATATAATTTGATATGAAAGTCTATTTTGTGGGCTGAGGTTGACGAGACCTTTACATTAAGACATAACAGTAAGACCAAACATCAAAACGAACTAACTGTTGTTTTCCAAGTAATGGGAACACCCTATCTTCAAGGCTGTTGCTAAAGAAAATCTAGTTTGCTTCAGTTTCACTTCAGTTTGCTTTCATATGACAAGACTTGGATAGTATGTCTCATCCAAATTGAAATCCAAACTGTTGTTAGCGCCGGAAAAAGCTAAGAGATATCTGCCCAGGAAGTAAATGGCCAGACTAGGCAAAAATTGCAAAAAGTCAAGCCCGAAACATTTAGAGGCATTTTGGGGTAAAAGCAGGTAACTTGACTTATAGTAACCGGAATATTATCCTTAATCCGAAAATAACTGTTACCAAAATGTTTTTTGTAATTTAAGGATGAAAATGACGTCACAATAACGACGTCCAAAATATCCTCATGAAACTGTGAATTATGTGAAAAGAAAACAAACACGAAGCATAAATGCCACGAATTTAAACCTTATATTCTACAATTCTTTATGTACTTTTGTATACGTTGTCTCACTTTTTCTTCAACCCACAATGATTAATTATGCAGGTAAGGTTCCTTTAGCTCACTAACGACATTTGAAGATTAATGAGTTCAGTAACGAGTCAAGTGCGATAAAATGAAGCAATGTTGGCCTATTCGTGAAAAGAAAATTGCATTTAATTCTTAAAATATTGGTTCCTTATTACTTACTTGAGTATTTTTTTGCTCTTGAAAATAATATGTACCCCGCGTGTCTCTGAAAGAAGCTTGGGGTCGTATTCTTTACAATATCCCAGGCAGAGAACACAGATGCAGACGATGTTGAACAGTTATATGATCATTGGTGGCTCATTGCTTCTTGAGTTAAGAAACAAAAGATGAACTGTGAGGGGGGAGGAGGAGGGGAGGATATCCCAGATAAAAGAAGATGCCCATTTGCATTGAGCTGATGGGTTCTCAGAAAATATTGGATCATGCTATTCACACAAGGTTTTGCTTGGAACACACAGACAAGTTTGTCCACGACGAGTGTAGTTATAATTTGGAAGACACGAATGGGAGGTGATAAAACAGATCTCTTGTTTTTTCTGGTCACACATCTCATAAAGACCCGCAATTCGTATCCTAATCTATAAAAGATCTCTGGAACAGCGGGACAGCAGAAGCAATAATTTGTTATCACGGTGGTTTATTAGGAGTGTCCGACTGGTTCTCCAAGAGCTTTTTACCTAGAAAAAATCAAACTGTTACCGTCAGACACAGCCAGATACAAAACGGCTTGAAAGGCAAAATGACTCTGGACAGATGGGTAACTTTTTCCGTTGAAAAAGACGGAGAAATGAACAGCGTTGTTTGGAAGCTTCAAGATGAAGCTACTTAAGCGGCAAATGTAACCCCCCGACCTACCTAATAATTAGTACTTTTGTTGATTTCGCTAACTAGTTATTATTTCAGTTTTCAGGTCTAGACTACCCATGTAAGAAATGATGGCTGTACAACGGCTAATGAGATATTTTGTGCTGGTTTTTGCTGTCATTGTGTTCTTGCGTGTCTGGATCGCTGGTTACATTTGGGATGACTGCTATGTTACTGTACCTTTAAATAAGGACAACGTAGAGCTGTGTAAAGACATTTCTTGGCCGTGGTTGTGTCTAAGTAATGGCTCGTGGTCGTTGCGTGACGGCGTGACACAAGACAGCATCCGACGCCGACGTGCTATGGATGCATCTATTCTTGAATATCTTGATTGGCCTGGGATACTTTTCAGATCGGATGGACGGTGTGGTAAATCTTTCAAGGTACCAGGCTCCTCGCTACCATCGTTGTGTGACGAATACAGTGACAAGCCTTGTTGTAATGAAGCCACTGGTCTCTGTGGCATAACCGCCGAGCACTGTGAATGCAATACATGTCGAGACTTTAGGCGTTATCGAGCAGCGGAGTTAGCCGAATGGATTCCGCATAGTGCAACGTGCTCAGTCGAAGAATTCTCCAAAGCATCTGCTTGTGAGTTTCTACAGAAACACGTTACTAACCTAGTGTTTGTAGGCGATTCATTGGTACGACACTTCTTTGCTGCATTCGCTGTACTGGTGACCGGTGATGTGATGAGGGGAGCGCAGAATATTAAGTTAAAACCAAACGTGTTAGAACGTTGTAAGGGCGAATACCAATTCATAGACCGGGGCAAATACAACTGCCATGGGACAATCGCTCACCCCTGGGACGAATTGAACAAGAGTCAAGTTTGTGACGGAAAGGACACGTTCAAAATGGGGCTTGTAGAAGCTTACAGTTCACCTTTTGTTGGTCACGCTGTTGCGACAGCTCAAAATCTATTGGGAAAACAAGGATCAATAATGGTTATAGGAGTGGGGTTACATATGTCTTCAAATTACCAAGAAGTAATAGACAATTACCTTACCCCAATATTGAACGTAACAGAAAAAGACAAAAGCGGCTGGCCCGTTCTTATATGGGTTACTATTCCAGTTGCCCAAAACTATTTAAAGTCATCAGTTGACGAACTGGAAGCGCCCATCAAGGTTTTTAATTCCAAAATGAAATCATTTTGTCATCATCACAACATACAATTCATGGATATGACGGATATCACTAATGGAATCAAAAGTTATGACGGTCGCCATTTTGGGTTTGGAGGAAATATGGCCAAAGCGCAGTTGCTGATGAATTTTTTGAAGCTAAGAGTTGACAAGTGCGGCCACATTGGCTCACGTTAGAAACAGTAGGTACCCTTAGTGCAAAACGTGGTTGTAATTATTATGATCAGTATTGCATCATCTATTCGAATTCGACAACATGCAGTTGTTTCAATTGACAAAACAATATTGAACGATGTTAAACGTTGAAGAAGAGAAACTCTTGACTTATATTGTTAATTGAATTTTTAATTCCTTGCTGACTTCTTATGAAAAAATACAGGATAGACTTTTTAAGTTTTTCAGTTCTATGAAGAAAACGTTTGTCCAATGCGAGAAACTCCATTAATAAGTTGAATTGCAGAAATTCCACTTATGGGAATGATAGATCAGGCTAAATTACGAATATCGCAATCACTTCCCCCTTCCCTGCTTTTGAACCACAGATTTTTGAATGACCTATCAAGAGCATTGCAAACCTTTGGATCATGTATAACAATCCTTTGGATTCAAACTTCCAGGCCAGCTTTTTAATTTTGATATTAAGTTAAGCTCCGCGATTCTTTGGACCAGCCGGATTACTGCTGTACTGATTCTGGACAAACTCCAGCTACCGGTATTTGGATTGCGGATCTGGAATTCTGAATCTTACAACCGCAGCAAGTATTTAGGCCAGCGTTCATTGGGAAATAGTTTCTCTCCCCTTTTCAATGTTGACAATACAGTATTTGATCTACTCATTATTATAATGGGGATTGGGTGTACGTTTCATATAGTTTTGTCAATGTTCGTAGATTCCTATAGGAGATTCATACTGTTTACATATTTCCTTGGAACAAACAGAGTCCACAAATCGAAAGAACTAACAAAGCAGAGTGTATTCTCACTCGAAATTTGAATGTGATAATACAGTATAAAAATTAAAAAGTTCATAGAGATTTTTATGGCTGGGTTGCAACTTTGCCACCCAAATCATGCATTTTCTGTAAATGTGGAATTCTTCAAAGACTCATTTCTCAAAAAGTATTTGGTAGTCATGCTCAACTTTCAAAGAGTGCTAACTGTGTTATGGTCTTTCATTCTGTGGATTCTGTTTATTTAAAACACGAAGTTGATTTTATGCTAATTAAAAAAAATTATACTGAATTACATCAGTAACGATTTGGTTGGACCGCCTCGATACTGAGTTCCATTGGGTGCCCAATACTTAGGTGGTGTTGTAATGATACCGGATCGACTTTCATTCCGGTAAGACTTCATCCCGGTTCCATACTGAGTCTCTATATTTGTTTACATGATACGTTCTAAAATCTCGTTCCGGTTTTAGACATTCCAAAATGAGTTCATCCCGGTAGTCGTATTGGATCGAAATGTTCGTGCCGGAACGAAATCTGGCCGCTAGTTGCACAAGTTTTATGTAAAGGAGGTACGAGCTCATTCCGGTATGGAATTAGGCAAGTGAATTGGTTGGGCTGATCAGTCGACTCATATTTTTGATCCGCCGATGTTTCTACCGCACTTTCATTCCGGAATGAGAACGTCTATGTAAACGTGGAATGAAGTCTCTCTCTCATACCGGAGTGAGAACTCATTCCGGACGGTATCATGTAAACACCTTGACTCACCATTTTTAGAAATCTGGCTATTTTTGAACTAGATGTTTTAATTAAAGTTTCAAATCACTTTTGAAAGGTTCTTCGCCCCAAAGTAATCTTCTTCTGGCTGTGTTTTAGGTTCGCTGTTTGCAATATCACGCTTGTTGTTTGAAGGTGTGTTTTTATTTCTTCATTTCCAATTTTCGCTATTATCGATACTCTTTGAAAAGAAAGTGTTTGCAGCGTTTACAATTGTTCGCAAAAATATTAGGCAAAGAAATGATAAAACAACATAACAAACCCTGACTGGCCAGTTTGACAATTAATTCGCAACATAACAAACCCTGATTGGCTAGTTTGACAATTGATTCGCAGGCAGTCATTCTAAAGGTAGCCAGCCTTGTCAAAATGCTGCGTCCCGAAATGAATTTAGTTGGACGCTCCTGGCTCAACCATGCCAAACTTTCCGTTAAAAATTCTGGAAATTTTTGATGTCAAATGTTGTTTTTGAATTTTATATTTCTTGGGAAACATAGTCATTTCTGCAGATGTTTTGTGCTTGTAATATTTGCCAGATATCAGATCAGACAATACAGGAAACTTTTTTTCTCTATAGCATCGCATGTTTATGTTAATGCGTTTTTAGATGACTCCTTTGACTATTAATTATGTGATGATTGAAAAGCTGTGATGGCCGAGTGGTTTTAAGATTTGAAATCTAATGGGGTTTCCCCGCGCAGATTCGAACCCTGCTCGCACGTAACTATTACACTTTTTGCTTTTTTTTCAGCTTAGATAGAATATGGAAATGGTAAATGATGACAACGGTAAACTCCGTCATTTGAATATATTTTGATGCGTGTGCTAGCTGGGGAACTCTAGGTTACAAAATAGTAGATTTTTGTGCACAGAATAGCTTTGGAGTTTTCATGACGTCATCACTCTGTACAATCACCAACCTCGTACCCAGTGCCCTTACACTCGCGGGACCTGGGCCTAGTTGGGTACGAGGTTGCCCAATCACGCGTATGCAGTGAAGAAATGCAGTTACTGTTCACAAAAATGAAAAAATTAATAACTATTGCAGTATGATATATGATGTCGTTCTGTTTTTCACGGTCATTCCGATTACTTAGCAGGACTTCGTATTCATATTTTTGTCAGCTGCCTCTCTTAGTAACATTTGCTACTAACTTTTCTTCATGGCGAGCACTCAGTTAGATTCAGATCTCACTGAGCACTAAATCTATTACTTTCCATGTAAGAAAAGTGTTAACATCATCAGCAGTCATTTTAACAATTGAAAGGGACAGGAAAAAAATTAGGTGTCCGGATTATATAGGTTTTCCCCGGGAAAATTTTGAGACTTTTAAAAGTTTCTGAAATTGCCAGAAATACTTCGAACTATGCAGATAGGAATGCTCCCTTGGAGGAAAATTTTGGACTTTAGATTCTAAACTCATTAGAGATGAGTCTAATACTTCAATTTCGAAATTATGTGTGTTTTAGAAATAGCGCAAACAGTATAACCAAAATACGTGATCGTAATGCAGTTCCTAGTATCAGAAAGGCAAAAGTGGTTAAACTGAATAGTACAGTTTCGTATTCCCAGTTACCGCTGATTGCAATGACCATAGACTTATTTCTACA
>JAOEHT020057019.1:0-13858 GCA_025448195.2 Parazoanthus atlanticus | reverse complement strand
TTTGTAAATATATGATAGGAAGCACTTTGCTTAATTTCATTGCTGAGTGAATTAAACAAAGTTGGGCCTTGATATTGGACAGAAAATTGACGATGTTTTGTTCTAACAGGAGGGATATGAAAGCAATATTTTGATCTGGTATTGTAGTTGTGAATTTGGCTATTTAAAGTAAACATTTCTTGAAACTTGTACGGCAAATTTTTGTTCACATAAGAAAACATAAATTGACATATTTGTAACATCTGTATGTCCTGTAATTTCAGTAAATGAAGTTCTTTAAAGATTGGACTCGTATGCGCTAAAAAATCACTTTTGTTTATTATCCTTACTACTCGTTTCTGCAGTACTACCAGCCTTGAGAGGTTTGTGGGGTATGTACTTGACCAAACGAGGCTACAGTACTGCAGGTAGGGGTAAATCACTGACAAGTACAGAGTTCGCAATGAGGACTTTTGTAGGTATGGACTTGCTCTTCGAATAATCCCAATTGACTTGGATATCTTGTTAGCAACATGGTGCTTCCAAGTCAAGTGTTCATCCAAAACCACTCCCAGAAAAACTATTTCTTTGACTTGTTCAATTTCTCTGTTGTTCAGAGTTACTCTAAACTTGACTGAAACTCTTTTTTGTCGAGTTTAATTGTAGGTAACAAAGGTTTGTTTGAAGATACTGGGTTAGATTGAATTAGCATTGTATGAGCATGTTCAGATACATATTCTATTCACTATTTACTGTAGAAGTAATTTTTGAGTTTGTTTCTAAACAAATTGAGTGAAGCAGATGTTAATAATACCATAATTTTGCACCTTAAAACGATACTGATGGTTTGCGAGTATTCAGTCTACACAGTGCCCCAGTGTGTGGAAATTTTGTGCAGATCTTGTGTTATAAATAGGAATTTGACGAAACAAATTATTGAACGTAGTGGGTAAAGCAGAATTTTTGTAAGAAAACACAAATTGTCCAGTTGGAGAAAACGGATATCCTGAAATTTCAGTACAATGTAGCTTTAGTTCTTCAAAGATAGGATCATTGTGAGCAACAAATTTGAACTACACACTTCTGAAGTAAGACGATACGATGAAGATTTGTTGGATAAGTGGAAGCCCAGACTACATTACAGTACTGAAGGTACGGATAAATCATCGAAAAGTATAGTATTCGTAAAGACGAGTTGAAAAGATAGAAACTTGATTCAAAAAAGATTCTTACAGATTTTGATATTTTGTTTGCTACACGAGATGTATTGGATTTCCAGGATTTCCACTTGCACGTGAGTAGCTAAGAATAAGATGGAAGTTCTAATTCTAAGGTTTTGAAATAGTTGTATAAAGACTAAAGGCGTTTTTTAAAACTTTCAAAAGCTCATTACATCACTGCATCCAACTTCTGTAAATTTTCGTCAGAAAGTCGCATAGAAACTGTCTAGGTTGTGCAAAATGTTTTAGAACCTTTCCCCACTTGCTGTGCTTGTAATTAAGCAGTGTTTTATAATACATAATGGTAATTGAATTGAGTGGAGTGCAATTTGTCCGAAATCATACGCACGATTTCAAAATCGAACGAGCGCGCAGCGCGAGTTTGATTTGAAGTCACAAGTATGATTCAGACCAGAATTGCACGACACGAAGTTCAATTATCAATTAATTATATCCTTCTTGAAATCGCTTTTTTATAATCAAAAGATACTGCTTTTTAGTTAACGTTTGAAATCGATTGGCTGTTTCAGTATTTTCTGCTTTGCTAGTGCCGAGCTGTTCAAAACAGTGCGATTACAGACCTTAAACAGTGTGATCAATTCTGTAATCACTGCTGTTGGCCCTGTTGGGAACAAAAGTGTTTGTGGTTTTAGTCTATCTATTTTCGATTGAATTATATAAAAAAATCGACCAGTCCAGTTGCAAACCCATCAATCACTGAATGGACCAATCACTGAATGGACCAATCACTGAATGGACCAATCACGCGCGGTAATTTTGAGACGTAAATACCACATTATATTTACGTCTCTCTTTCCAGGCAAATTATGAACTGAGTTTAGATTCTATAAACTTATTTTACCCGCTCTGCTAGCCTAAAGAATATCTTGTATGTTTTACATTTCACAACACTTTAAATTTTGAACCTTTAGTGGTTTCAGTTGTATTTGACACCGGCGGATAATCGATAGCTTCAACCGTTAATGAAGACGTATTTGATTGCTTAAATATTTTATTTTGCGTTAGAGGAGATAATACTGAGCTGATTGCCGATTTAATATAAATTTAATTTTAATAAAACCATCTGAACAACGTTTGAGTATATTTCGAAAATAACTGTAAAGAACATACAAAACTTGGCCACATCTATTTTGCAAAAAGTCTAGATCTTCCTTACATTTCGATATTCATATTAAAGAATTGCTTTTTAATTTAAATAAACTTTCAGACAGCTTCCTGAACTTCAACAAGAAATTGAGTAGTTGGAAAATAATACAAAACTTTTAATGAGAAAATAAATTTCTTTAAGAAACCGCATGCAAATTGGCCACAATTGTTTTTTCTATAATTGTTCAAACAAAGAAATTGCGCTATAAGACTCTAAATGAGACTATAACAAATACTTTAATGGGACATTTTTAAAGCATAAATTAGACTTTCTTAATCACCTGCATGTCCTTCTCGTTAAGTTTTTGTGATAACTACTTCCATTTGAAATTAAACAATCGACAAATATTCGCTGTTTTAAGATAGTAAACTTTCTTAAATAATTCATTTTCGATTTAATAAACAAGAAAGGCGAACAAAAAGATAAGTTGAATTTCACCAACTTAAAACTGAATTAACATGAAGACGTATATGGAGTGTAGAGTCCTACTGCTTCTGGTAAGGTCATGTATTATACAAGGAGTGACTCTTACAGATTTTAGTTACGTTCTATTCACCTTATTCCATAGGAATATACATTCCAGAATATTTCTTAATACCCTCTCGAAGCCGGCAGTAAACAATATAACGATTAGCATATATAACATACAGCTTGTTTGTACTGCTCGATTGAAGGGATCAAAGTTTTTACTCCACGTATTCCTATTCCGGCCTAAATATATACAGCCCAGAGTATACAGCGAATACCGGGGAATCAGGGTGACCGAGTGGTTAGCGCTCGTGCCTCCCACCATTGTGGACCCGCGATCGAATCCTGGGCTTCGCATGTGGGCTGAGATTTGTCGATCTCCTTTTGACTCCGAGGTTTTTTTTCCCGTGTTCTCCGGTTTTCCTCCCTCCACCAAATCGACTTTCACGCCAAAATCTGTGCCGTCGAGCGATTAAACATCAGCAACTGGCTTGGGAGAATGGGCAACCACTCCCAGCGCAAAGACGTTAAATAAGGCATCCTGATTTTACCTGCACATATACTACTTTTATAAGAAAGACTTGAGACTTAGTTCTGAGACTTATGTCTTCGTTTTTCTTCAGGATTTTTCAAAGTCAATTATCGAAATAGTGTTTAACTTACCTTTTTTAATCTTTGAGTGATTTCAGTTGTTGTTTTTATCACATAGGTACCAAATAGCAGGGCTCAAACGGAGCTTGTTACACTATATTTTTGTAATAATCTTTTTGTAAGGACGTTGAGACTGAGATTGGCCAAAATTTAAGAAACTGCTAATAACATGCCTCAGGCTGAGACTAAGTAATTCCTCTCAATTTTGAAATAAAATGTAACTGAGAACCGGTGCCAAAATACACTTTTTATAAGGGCCATTTTTATAAGAACGTCGAGGCTCAAAAATTCCAAAAATTAAGAACATGTTCAACATTTCACCTCCGGCTGAGACAGAGAAAGAATTGCATATTTCTATAAATCTTGAAAATAAAACGGAGAACCGCTATTAAATA
This sequence comes from Parazoanthus atlanticus, assembly GCA_025448195.2. NCBI lineage: Eukaryota > Metazoa > Cnidaria > Anthozoa > Zoantharia > Parazoanthidae > Parazoanthus > Parazoanthus atlanticus. The sequence goes on along the minus strand of JAOEHT020057019.1, from coordinate 9,977 downwards.
TCGTGAGAGACGCAGTGTAATTTCACATTTGATTTTGGTAAACAGGTGATAGCAATGCATTTGGGTACATATATGAAATAATTTATAGATGTTGGGAACAGCCTTTGAACGTATTCATACAAATACAACAAAATATCAAGAACACTTTTAAGATGATTTGAGGCTGAGCTCCTGAAAAGAGCTAAGAACGCTTAACATAACCCAAAAAAGACAGACGTTTCTATAAAAAAAATGGGTGTAACACGAAAAAACAGGGCAATTTCACCCTTGATTTTGGTAAACAAGCGATTCCAGTATACCGTATTTACTCGATTAAACGCCGCGGCGTTTATTAAACTTTTCGTGGTTTGAGTGTGGCGTTTGTCATTTCGAGGGCGGCGTTTATTCGCTTTGCACGAGTAACTGGAAAGAGAAAGGGAGAAGTTGGGCTTGTAGTGCCTGCAAAGTTCTCGGCTTTAATAAACGGAACTGAACTCCGGAGAGGGAGCCGGCTTAGTGAAAGAGCACTGAAGTATACTCACTTTAAACTGAAAAACACAGTTATCAATGATAGTAAATTTAAGCTGGACTGTATTGTACTCGTGTTTTGATTATATTCCTCAGAGCTTTGAATGCACTGATAAACATTGTTATAATTAAGAAAAATACATTTTTAGGCTTGCTCAAACTAGATTATTACTGCAATCGCTTTTTGAGTATAATATTCGAATAAACGCGTTTATATTAATATCTTTGTTCTTAAGTACGGCGTTTATTCGAGGGCGGCGTTGAATCGGTTAAATACGGTACGTATACAGAGCCGTTTTAAGATTTCATCGCATTTCTTACAGTACAATAATTGCATAGGTAAATATTTGTGAAGGTAAAAGCATATTTAACCCTATCTTACACGGGCTTTTGGGTTCTTGTCACTGACGGGGGGTAGAAAGTTCTCGCGGCCCGTAGCTCGGAAACTATTACAGGAAACACAATGAAACTTGGAGGGTACGTACAACTTCTCAATCTAAGCCATTATCTAAGCCATTATATTTGACTAAAAATTAGTGGAAAACTGGTTCAGGAAAATTTCAGTTAACAATTTGCTGACACGTCACTCATGGAAACACGTTGATTAAAAAACAAAACTTTAACACATAAAATTGTTCCCTAAGAAATTTTAGGAAATGTCACAAAACTTTGGAGTGTTACCTTTAACGGTTCGTTCTTTAGAGAGGTTTGAACGAGGCGCGGGCACTTTCTTTAAAGAATCTGCCAACAGATTTTGGCGCAACCTTATTATTTCAAAAACTTTAATGTGGTGTTAAAAACCTGTTCACACGTATTTCTAGCGATCGAGAACAATCATTTTACCATTAGCACATCATCACCAGCAAAATTAATATAAATTGAGAAATACTGCAAATAAATAGTTTTAAGGTGTGTAAATTACTGTCGACTTTCGTGAAAGAATAAAGTTTCTCAGTTGAAAACATGTCAACGACTACATAAGACTTACGCTTTGAATACACTTTAACATAAATTGTTAATCCGCTGACAGCATGGCTAACTTTAAGCCTTGTACCGTTTTCTTATATCCTTTGATTTGTAAGACCAATAACATTAGTCATTTATTGCAAAAATAAATATTTTGATGTATTTTTAGCAAAAGATAACCTGAATCAGAACATTTTATTATTTTGCAAATTAAATAGTTTTAAGGTGAGTAAATTACGGTCGACTATCATGAAAGAACGCTTCTCAGTTGAAAACATGTCAACGACTGCATAAGACTTACGCTTTTAAGAGTTAATCCGCTTAAACATAAACTGTGAATCCGCTGAGGCATGGCTAACTTTAAGCCTTGTACCATTTTCTTATACCCTTTGGTTTGTAAGACCAATAAAATTAGTCATTTGTTGTAAAAATAAATATTTTGATGTGTTTTTAACTATTTGTAGCAGAAGATAACCTGAATATATTTTATTTTGCTCTGTTGAAGCTCGCGTTATTGTCAGCTGTTTGCGAGAGGTCTGTGGCTGTATCAGGTAGGTATCTCGGCTAGCCCTATGTTTGGGACTTAATGACAATTACTTAATGAATTTTAAAAAATTCAGTAACTTAAGGCACAAATGTATAAGGGCCGGACAGGCAAAATTGTGACGTTCGTCTCGTCCTAAGAAACTCCTCTAAAAGTTCTCAATCTAATTGTGCTTGTTGCTACTAATCAAAAGCCTTATAAAATTAACTTGATGAATATCTTACAACCATTACAACCACAAAGTTATTTTCTGCACTACATTTACCAACAACACACACTAAACTAGAAAAGCAAACAAAACGCGTTCAGAAAAAGGCGTCAGCATATATGGTATTAATTTAATAAAATAACTCACGGTTTCTCCCTCTTACTTACAGGAATGTCTGGTCCTATAGCAATCTATCCTCTGAATGCCAAACACCGTGCCAACCCTATCAGTCCGTACAGTGTCCCCCCTGGTAAAACCATTGGAGTGACGCTAGCCGATGGACCCGATGGTAATCCAGAGGGGTCATACGCTTTTTCAGGTTCTTCTGAGAGCTACATCAAATTTGCACGTAGGAGCAAACTCGACACAAAATACTCCATCACACTTGCAGCCATGATATTCCCTGAAGCCCCGGGACCGATATTTCACTACACTGGCACATCCCATGGTTGGGGTACGAACTTGTGGTTGGATGATACTGATAAATTACAATGGTCCCCGACTGATCGAGAAACCTTGCAGAATTCTCGTTTGCTTAGTTCGCAGTTAAGGAAAACCACGTGGAATTATATAGCGGCAACGTTTGATTATTCAACAGGTCTGGCGGCAATTTGGGTTGAGGGGATTAAGGTTGAGCAAAAAACTATAGGAAGAATTAAGATTGCCACCGACTACTCCATCAGAATGGGCTCAATAAAAGGTGATGGCAGGTATTTCAAAGGGCGCATTTCGTGTTTGCAGATCTACAGCAGAGCATTGGCACAAGACGAGTTAGTAGCTGCAAAATCTAACTGTTTTAATGAAGGTACGTTTAGGAATTGGATAACGTTTACCAAAATGGTTTGTATAGAAACTCTTGTTGTGTTTTTAATTGGCTGATATCAACTGGTTTGGAACATGCTAAAAATAACAAAAAATAAAGTTTCTATAATGAGTATAGTTTTAGACACTTTACTAATATTTTAAAATAATTTGATTAAAATAGTTACGCTCTGTTAATGGACCCGCAGTACAGCTCTCTTGAACGAAGTGAACAACTACAACTTTAATATGTATAATGTTAGACTTCTACATCAATGTTTGGTGTTAATATTAGAATTTATTAAGGTTTTAAAACATTTGAAATTGGCTGTACTATTAAAATTATTTAACTACTTCCGCTTTTAGTAAACTTTATATTGATAAAATGGAAAATCTGCTGTGCTGTGTTTTGTTGTGTTGTGTTGTGTTGTGCTGTGTGTGTTGTGTTGTGTTGTGTTGTGTCGTGTTTTGTTGTTGTGTCACGTTGCGTTGCGTTGTTTAGTTTCGTCTAATTTAGCTTAAAGCATTCGCCACAACAATTATAATACCGTGAACTAAGCAAGCAAGTTAATAGCTAAATTAAATAAAATGGGGTGTGACAGGGAATAGGAACAGAACTTTCGTCCCAATTGCAACCTAACCCCCGCATATTAAAAAAATGTTGCGTTTTGTCTTATGTTTCATCATTTAACATGGTAAATTGTTGCTATATGAAATATTTAGTATTTACAGTGATGACCTCCACGCCTTTAATGTATAACAATAGGCTTTCCTCGTGTCTACCATGCAAGAAATTTAGTTATCGATAACTCATTAATTATTAACAGAACCACTCGCGCCAGCTGCTGTTTACCCCCTTGATGTCGAACACGGTGCAAACCCATTAGCCCCCAGTTTTGCCCCTCCTGGGACCGCTGTCGGTACACATTTTGCTGATGGACCAGACGGAATTCCAGGGGGGTCGATTGCCTTTTCTGGTTCACAATCCAGCTACATTAGGTTCCCAAGACATGGCAGACTCGATACAAGACACTCAATCACCCTTTTAGCTATGGTTTATCCAGAGTCTCAGGGACCGTTGGTGCACTTTGGATCCAATCAGTGGGGTACTCGTTTGAGCATAACTTCGGACACAAGTTTGTTTTGGAAAGTGTGCGACAGGGAAGATATCACACGTTACATGGGACACGTGGAAGCAAAATGGAGATTAGAAATAAGTCAGTGGAACTATGTCGGTGCTACGTATGACTACTCAACTGGTTTTGCCGCAATATGGAAGGAAGGAACTTTGGTCGCTAACCAAACCCTTAAAAGTAGGGAGATTTCGACAAATAATGATGTAAGGGTTGGAGCTGCTGAGATTGACCAAACAGCGTTTAAAGGACGCATTTCCTGCCTACAAGTTTACAATCGAGCTCTAGAGAAGAGTGAGATTAATGCTGCTAAAGAAGCTTGTTCTCCGTACAAGAGAAGTGAGTGTTACGTATTTCATTTTTGTGTGCGCACGTATGTGTGTGTGTATATGTGTGTGTGTATGTATGTATGTCTGTCTGTATGTATGTATGTATGTGTGTATAAGAATGATAGAGAGGAAAAAACGGAACGAAATAGCGAGATATCTCGTTAATGTGGAAAACTAAACCCTCGTTGCCCTCTATATCTTATGTTGCGAGATTTAGATTTAAAAAAGAATTTTTCGTTCTACGGAAAAATATTAGGCGTTCAAGATAACGTCATCATTTTACGTATTGATAAGTACACCTCAGGCTTTATAGTTCCATAACGCGTTGGGCGCAAGTAGCAAAGACGCACCAACTCTAAAAAATTCACTTCTATAAAGTAACTGCGATCTTAGCTGTCAGTATTATAAATTTATTGGAATCATCCTTCTCCAATCTGACAAAATATTTAAGCCGGTGGGTAGGTCAGCGGTCATTCAAACATGGCGGCCACTAACTTTCTGGTTATGCGGAGTTTCACTTTTACTGCACTTCTAATCTACGCAAAACTGCATATCAATGCTACTCCTCAGGACATAAGTCTATCAGGTCCTTGTCTACTTGGATTTTTATCCAAAACAAGCCGTGGTTCGGTTGGAAGCGAAGCTTTGTCCTCTTTGCATCGATCCGCCATCTTGGATTCGCTACAAACTCGACCTAGAATCCACGCTTTGAAGCTGTTTCTTGGCAGCATACTTCTTCTGGCTGGAGATGTGAGCTCAAACCCTGGCCCTTCTAGCTCTCCGTGTGGAATTTGCAGCATGTCTGTATTAGAGAGCCATAAAGGTGTACAATGTGACTCTTGCGATCTATGGTTTCACACTTCGTGTTGTGGAATATCGGACTCCAGCTATTGTTGCCTGGCAAATTCTACATGTACATGGGTCTGTCCTGATTGTGGTCTACAAAACTTCTCCAGCTTCTCTGCATTCGGTGGCTCTGATTTTACTTTGAGTACAAATAATTCCTTCCAGCTACTGTCACATGAACATGACTCTATCGCCCCTGGTGTCCATATCAACCGACCTATAGCATCAAGTACACCAACAAAAGCATCAGACTCTCCGAGCTATCGCACCAGTTTACGCTGCTTGGAAATAAACTGCGACAGCATTCAGAGTTCTGGAAGAACGGCAGTTTTTACTAGCATCATTGCCAACCACGACCCTGACACTGTCTTTGGATGTGAGTCAAAGCTTTCTCCTGATGATCCAACTTATTCAACCTTCCCTTCGGACTATAACGTTTTTAGAAAGGAACGTTATAATACGGGCGGTGGTGGCATATTCATTGCTGTTAAATCTGGTATTCCAGCCAGCGAACTCCCCGACATATCAACAAACCCCGAAGATGAATCCCTTTGGGCTTCAGTCCACCTAGCAAAACGGAAGACGCTGTATATATGTGCTTTCTATAAGCTCCCGTCTGCTTCACCTACCCGACTAGACTATCTGTCTGAATCCATGCTTAAAGTGTTTAATACTAACAAGAAATCACATCCCTACATTGTGGCCAGCGGCGACTTTAACTTTGGTGATATCGACTGGAAATGCGATCCTCCAGTAGTCACTAACCATTCTACAGCTCCACTGATGAACAAATTACTCGATCTCATTAGTGACCACGCCCTGACTCAACATGTCACTGTGTCCACACGTCCAGCATCTCTGAAGACCCAAGATCTGGTCTTATCCTCAGTTCCCTCGCTGATTTCTGATGTTAGCGTCCAGCCTGGCATAAGTGATCACGACTTAGTTGCTTTTAAAATAAGGGTTAAACCCCAAAGGACTCCTCGTTCCCCTCATAAAGTATACTTACACCATAAGGCTTACCTAGAGGCACTCCGTGGAGTAATGTCGACTCACTCAAATGAATTCTTTGATCAATGCTCCAACAGAGACCTGGAAAATAACTGGATGTTCTTCAAGAACGCCCTGCTGAACGCAGTCGACAAATATGTCCCCTCTAAAATGTCTCCCACTAAGGTCTCTTTACCCTGGATTACAAGATCTGTGAAACGGCACATGCGCAAGCGGGACAGATTGTACAAAAAAGCCAAACGGAGTGGAAATAACAAATGCTCACCTGCTTGGTCAGATTACCGCTCCCAAAGGAACAAAGTGGTAAAACTATTAAAGTCAGCCCATAATAGTTACCTTGACAATGTGATCGGGGGGAGTCTACAGGATAACCCCAAGAGATTCTGGAGTTACGTCAAATGTGCCCGTACTGAGAACATTGGTGTTCCAACACTGCGCCAAGGAGAATCCCTATTTACATCAGAAAAGGACAAGGCAGACGCCCTGAACAAGTACTTCGAAAGTGTCTTCACCAAGGATGATGGAGTACTTCCTGACTCTTCACCTACAGTTCCCACTCATCTTAAGCCCATGGGAGATATTGTATTCTCACAGACTGGCGTCCTGAAGCTTCTCGCCAACCTAAACCCATCGAAGTCTGCTGGCCCTGATGGGATATCAGCACGCGATAATGATAGGTTACACTTACACGAGAGACAATGATAGGTTACACTTTATACACGGGAGACAAATGCAAAAGAGTATAAATGGCATTTGCTATCTAGCAGAGCTCTCAAGCTGAGGTTTGCCGAAGCAGTAAATACTTGCTTCAGCACGAGTATGGCAGAGATAACTGTCTCATGAACTAACAAATTATGTAAATGACCCTCGTCAGTACCCTTGCTCGAATATTGTTTTACGCGCTGATGCTCTTGCACTAATTTTGTTTTGTGGACATTTTTCTTTGCAGGAATATTTTTGGGCTTGCCAACCTCCCTTTAAGCTCTCGCTGTGACTTGTTAGTTGAAATGCTGGAATGTTGGAAACTTACAAAAAACATAACTTCGAAGAAGCAATAACATGGTTTGATTTTTGACGAAAAGCAAATACTTTGTCCGTTACAAATGGCTTTTGCTGCAAAATGGAGCGACTAAAATAACAATCGTCGATCAAAAAACTTCACAAAAGTAGTTTGGGGGTCAATCCTTAATTGTCCACTTATGTCCTGAAAAGTTGGTTATTTCAATAATTTTAGCAAACCAAAAGAAATAGAAAAAAGGAAAGTTGTCAGTGAAAATTGGAAGCGTGTTTTTAGGAACTTTGGACCTAAAATTTGCTAATTTGTTCCGATCAATGTTTGTCCTTACGAGTTAGCTTTTAAGGGATTCCATTTTTGGATTTGACGAAAAGGACTGGGTTTATTGGTGGTTTGTGAAGGAAAATCATGGAACATACAAAAGTTGTTAGTGCAGAGCCGCTCCTGGATATTCATATTTTCCTTTTATAATTTTAGGCAATTTGGCTAATAGATTCAAATTTTACAAGAAATGTGTTTTTCTGCTAGTTGTATTTAACAGAAATTTTCCTACATATTCTGGAAGTTTACTAACAGTTGTTCTTTGAAGGATGGTAGAGTAGTAACTCTTCAACATCTCAACATGTGTAGCCCTACTCTAATTATGGTTCCATGGCAACCCCTAAAAAATCTGTAAATAAAGCTTGGGGCTACCTTAAGTTTACAAAAAGCTTTAAAGTATTTTACAGATAATTTCAGCTGTTTAAGTGCTGACCGTTTTTCTCATAGGATTACCAGTACCAAACTTACAGCGGCTCCCCAAACGATCACGGAAACCACCAACAAAGAACAAAACTGCTCTTGATTGCACCAGTCACGGTGAGAAGAGTGAAAGTGATTCCAGTGACAGAGAATGGTTACCCGGGTCAGAGGAATTGAGGGAGCGGAACAGAACTATCAAGAGATTTATTCCAGGTAAGATGCAGTTAAGTCACTCTTGGTTCGGTTTATTTAATACCATGTTACATAAGTCTTAGAATTCATAAAAGTGCAAAAACACCAACAAAACATTTATCTTTAACATAAAATTTAGGCCACCAGCGATGTTCAGTTTATGATCATCTTCGACTTTGAAAGAATAAAGATCACTTTTAAACTCCTAATTAGTTATGCTTAATTTTACTTTATTTTTTTTGAAAAATGTTTGGAGAGGAGGGGAAATAAAAACAAAAAATATAATGCGGTAAACTGCTCTTGAAACTGCTCTGATTTTTCTTCGTCACCTGAAAAAGGACCAGTGCAGCGGCACTCAGTCTGACTGGTCTTCTGCAACAACTCCTGCGCTGTCTCGCGCTTATACTTTTACATTTGACATCTTTTCATATTTGGATTTCTTGTCTTCGTCACTCAAAACTGAGAATCTGATTTCTTGCTTATTGACAGTTGAAAAGGTACGACCAAGATACAACTGAAATGAACATTCATAAATTTGCTGTTGAAAAAAATTGAAACATAGAAATAGAACCAGTAGTGAGAAGTGATTGTACCTGGTTGGGGTATACATAGCTCTTTTTTGGAGTTCTGTGTAATAAATATTTTGACTTGGCATGGGTAAACATTTCTTGAAGATACCAAGGGGTATCCTGTGTAGCATAAGTTTCACACAAGTGCAAAAGTGCTTATAGCACTTTACAGGGGCGGTGCAGGGGTAGCGCTCTCATCAGTTTGTGTTGTTTGGGGGTAGAAGTAGCAGTGCGTATGAGCAGGGCCGTAGCAATGTCAAACTTATTGCATTGGGTGGCCGACAATTCAAGTTAATTCGTGTAGGAAGGATCACGAGTGGAGAAGGCGCGAGTTCCTATAAGGGTGTCCGCCCGGGGGCTTTCTCCCCCGGAAATGTTTGAATTATAGGGTCTCTAAGATATCATTCCCTGCATTCTAGGAGTAGTTTCTAGTACGTTAAACGTGTCTGAACTAGCAACAGAAAATCGATCTTGTACCGGAACCGTAGGGTACGCACGTTTTCTCACAAATTAGTAAAAAACACTAGTTGTTAAGTTTTGTGGTACTAATGCATCGGATGTTTAAGAAATGGTCTATGCTTAGCGTACTTCTATCGAATTATGGATACACGTGGGAAGTTTGGAGAGCACGAAAGAAGCATTTGAATGGCACGAAGCAAAGCCGAGTGCGTGTATAGTTTCTCGAGTGCTCTCCGACTCATGTATCTATAACTCGATAGACGCACAGCTAAAAACTGACATTTCTTTTAGAACGCTGCCATAGTTTTATTCAGTATATGTGATACAGGACGACTAGTTCATTTCTATAGCAAAATTTGGTAGCTTCCCTTCTATTTCTTGATTGTCACCTTCATTTATTACTTCATTTCCCATTTGGAACCTTTTTAAAAGCACTTTCTCCTTGGTGTTTGAACTGAGTTTTCCAGATATGTTTTCCTTTGTTGCGATTTAGACACACGGGCGTGCGTCTATCGAAATTAGATGCACACTCGTGCCATACGAGAAGCGCGTGAAAAATTGCCAGCTATTTTCTAAATGTATTTATTAAATACCAAACACTGGATATTGAATTTCTGGTAATCTGATTGGCTCTCTACTCAAGGTATAAATCCTAT
>JAOEHT020056919.1:0-13865 GCA_025448195.2 Parazoanthus atlanticus | reverse complement strand
CCCCCCCCCCCCCCCCCCCCCCCCAGTACACACGCGTGAGGAAATTTGGATCAAACAAACTAAAATGTATAGTATGGACGACATTTACCTTGTAAGATTTTGAGTACGATTGACTCAATCAGTGTGATCTGTGCTAGCTGAAGGTTCGTGGTTGAGCCTATGGCCATGCTCAACTGAGAAAAATAAAACACTAGAGTAAGTCCGGTTTTATGGCCTTCATCATTAGTTTACCGTAAGACTCAGTTAAGTTTGAGTTTTTATAGTAAATGGGTACTGCCTTGTGCTGGTGGTGACTGTTGATACGATAGAACTTGCCACAACTTGTTTTATTGTTTTACCGGAGGAGATTGTTATACGGGGGGAGTGGCATCAGGTTTTTAGCCACCATGGTTTGCTGTTCACCACCCCATTAACAGTGTTTGCTTTATTGTAGGCTATTACATGTATATCGAGACGTCATCACCTCGGACCAAGGGTCACAAGGCGTGGCTGCTGAGCCAACAGTACAAGGCCACCAATGGCAAGTGTTTGCAGTTCTGGTTCCATATGTGGGGTGCCTCCATAGGTACTTTGAACGTCCTCTTGATGCAAAACAACACCAGGTCAGCTCCAATCTGGGGCTTGAGTGGTAACCAAGGCAACCGCTGGAGGATAGCACAAATAACTCTGAAGAGTCCGCTGGACTTTAATGTAAGTTTCTAACACAAATAGTTAATAGTTACAATCGTGCCTGTACCCGAGGTTTCCCCCGATGTCTCATGTTTGGATTTAGTTCAGTTGATGGAATTTTTTTTAGCAAAATATCTTTGTAAGTATAATGAAGCATGAAACCGGATTAGTTTGCAATTTTCTTCTTTTAACCTGGGGCTGCCTCTCTCCATTGTTCACAGATTATCTTTGAAGGCATCACAGGAACAAGTTATACGGGTGACATTGCAATTGACGATGTTGAGGTGACGGACGGTGCTTGTCCCCTTCCAGGTTTGTGACTAAAAGTGTTTTTCGTCGATGTTAGAAATGCATGATGCATGGTTTGTATAGGTCATAGAAAACCTGTAGAGTCATCAAATTTGTCAAATTTGTTTTCCAAATTACTGTATAAAGACATGGATCAGTATACTTTTATGAGTGAGAAGAAAACAGGAACTCAACTCGATTTATCTACATTAAGCTAGATTCCATGAGATTAATATATATATATTTATATTTTTATTACTGACTACCTATATTCTATTTGAACTTGGTTACTGTGTTGGAAAACCTCAAATCGAGAATAGATTTAGGTATCACCAAAAAAGACGGTCAAACTGATTAGGCCGTGAAAAACTGCTAAAGGTTATGGAAAAGTCATGGGTTCATGAAATTTCAGAAGGTCAAAAGTGTACAAACCGCGTGATGTTTAGTTATGAGTTGAAATTGTTGAATCAAATCAAAATCGAACTTAATACTATTTTCAAACAGTTTTGGGTTGATATTGCGGACTAATATGGAGCTTAAAATCAGTTCAGGTTTATGTTGCGGTATATGTGCATGTCGTTTGCTGAACAAATCTTCAACACATTTTGTTTTTATCAGGTGACTGTAATTTTGAGAATGGAAAGTGCACGTGGACAAACATGCAGAATATTGTGGATGATGAGTTCGACTGGACACGTGGAAGTGGAGGGACTGCCAGCCGGTTTACGGGACCAACAACTGACCATACTACCAACTCCGGCAAAGGTATGACCAGGGTTATGCACTAAAGAGGCTTTTCAGAATTAAATCTAAAATTCTGAAACTATTAGATTTTTTTTAGTTGAGTGTGATAGGAACCATCAGTGGTCATTTTACATGTATAAAGTTTCTTAAAAAAAGCTAATCCGATCTAAAATTTGTCAAGAACAAACTTTTAGTTCCATATGCGAACCTTCTTCAGGTTAAAATGGGCGATACATGTATTTGTACTGTAGTATATCAAGTCTCAATAAAATTAGTATAAAGTCAGTTCCGAAAACGTTGCCCAAAAATTATATATAAATATATATGAATATACAAATGCCACTCGCTCGTGATCATATATTTATATTTATGTTTTTGGACAACGTTTTGGGGACTGACTATATATATACTGTGTTTGATTGCCTTACTCTTTGTTTCTACATTCATCAGGAAGTTACATGTTCATTGAAACGTCGTATCCAAGAAAGCGAGGAGATCGTGCTCGGTTTGAGAGTGAGGTCTTTTTACCGACAACTGGCAAAGGGAAGTGTGTGCAGTTTTGGTATCACATGAAGGGCGGTCATATTGGTACACTGAATGTTTACCTGAAGATCATGGGTCAGTCGGAAAGTGAGCTGTGGACTCTACAAGGAGAGCAGGGAGGCGTATGGAAACAGGGCCAAATACCAGTTCTCAGTGATCGTTCCTACCAGGTAAGAAATTATAAATCTAACACTTTAGAACGGGGAAGAACCATCCATTGTGTGTAGGGAGATGATACAGTTTGTTCGATGGAAATTAGCAAAATAATTCCCAAATGGTGAAATGTAACAGTCGAAATGAGCCAAATAATCATATTTGTCTGCAGGCTTGACAGCTGAAAAAAGCAAATGTGCAAGTTTTCTGCACTAAAAATCTTTTCAAGATTGTCGTAATTTTGAATAATACTTTGAACAAGACTTTGAACATGTTGAAGACGGCATTGGGCAACAAATCGGCGGGTTGCTGAACTCTCGTCTCAAAATCATTTATTTGCTTCGCCAACGCTCCATGAAAATAATTCAAGACAAAACTGTCCTTCGAATTCCAAATATTGGCATAACGTGTTCTATTGATTTGCTTGCGAGTTAGATCTTTTTACTTTTTCGACCAAGACGATGTCGGATACAGTAGTTATGACAGATGAATGAAGTATTCATTTAAGTTCTTGATCTTCTCGTCTACAATTCTGGAATCTACATTCCAGTTGTGGTTCTCTCACTTTCGTTGACTGTAAAACGTGTGAAGAACAGTTTGGGAAGCCATTTTTGATCACAGAGGGATCCACAAGCAATCTTCAACTTCAACTGGGACGTAGCCTGTTTCCTCCCCCTGTCACATCTATCAAAGTGTTTCTTGTTTGTATGTATCGTTATGATAAGGCGAAGACAGTAAACTAAACTAAACTAAATTTACCTAAACTAAGTGGTTGTAATAGTTAGACAAGTGTTACCGATGTGAGCACATTACTTTCTTTCTTCTCAGATAATCTTTGAAGGAATACGTGGTGATGATTACCAGGGAGATATTGCGATAGATGACATCACCTTCACAGATTTTCAGGGCCGTTGCCCGATAAGACCAACCAATGCCCAACCGTTTGGGTGTAACTTTGAGAATGGTATTTGTGCCATGAGGCAGCAGTTGGGTGACAACTTTGACTGGACTAGGCACCAGGGATCCACAGGCAGTGTTCTGACTGGACCGAGCACAGATCACACCCTGGGTACAGGTGAGTGGAAAATTGGAACAACAACAATGTGTGAAAACACTTTTTCAAACAAAACTAATCATCCAGATCGCAAAATTGTGAAAGCGTCTGCCAGCAGTGATCATAGCTGCCTTGACAACATTCATATCTTCACACGTGGAAAAGAAGAAGAGACATTTTCATTATTTTAACTTCTGTCCTGCTGCATATCCAGCTTTTGAATTTTATAAAATTTTAATTTTCGGATTTTGATAATTATGTAACGCTGAACACTGCTACTCTTTTACTGTTAGCAAATGAGTGTGTTTGATAGAATTTGCCTGTAATATTTTGTATTCGCGTTGATGTTACATCAGACAGATATAAGTTGGTTTAGGAGATAGCAGGCTTTTTTCTCTTCCCGATAATTATTGTTTGTGTTGACTCGTGAAAAACCATACTTGACAGGACTCTGACTCTTGAATCTGACTTTGACTCTTGATGGAAATGGTCAATCCAGTGACTCGCACATGTTCGAAAATAGTTGTATTTCTAGCATGTAGCTCCTGTTTCGCCAACCCACTCATAGCTTTCACCGCACTGGCCTGAGACCGTTCGTGCTCAGGCAATCTTGTTTGCTTTGTTGGGGGAGTTAAGTCATCTTCTAACAACGCTTCTTGGACTTCTTTTGATCTAGTGTCCGTGAGTATTTGATCTCATTTGCATTGTGAAAGGCACGGTGTTTCGAGAATTGGGTTATCCACTCATCCAGGTTTACATTTTCACCCTGTCGACGCTCATATAATAAGAACTTAATTATGTTGTGCTGCAATGTTCTTGTGAAGGAGCTGATATTCTTTCAACTTCTGGAATCGTTCTTCTGTCATTCCTCTTGTCTTCTGACAATAATTTCCCACTGGATTACCATTCTCGGCATATATCTCTGTCCTTTTGCCGTTGCAAATTATGAATTGAGCGGCTTTTGACTCTTCGAAATTGACTTTTCTGCATATGATCCCTCTAACACCAGTTCCAAAACATTTCTTTTCTCAAAATCCTTTTCCGGTGTATTTTACTCTAACCAACAAGTACTAACTTCAAACAAAAAAGGACATGGTCTTTGGCAGGACAAGAGTTAGTGAAGATACCAAAGATGTGAATATGAAAATTTTGTTACAGTACGTCACTGATATTTTCGTTAATATATAACACATCACGTGTGTTTGACCAACAGAAGCTAATATGGTAAGTATTGTATGTTTTTTCCTAATATGGTAAGTATTGTATGTTTTTTCCGTAAAATTGGCTAGAGAGCTGAAGTTTCAAGCGTCAGCCTTTGTCAGCGCAAAACCACACATTTGACTTAATTGTCAACGAAGATAAAACTAGTTTGTCTAAAACTTATTCTTGTAGAGTACAATAAATTATATAAAAGTAATACTTTGAATATATGTATTTTAAAAACAAACATTTTCGATCACTTGATCATCTTCAGGTTTTTTGAAACCTGAAGATGATCAAGTGATCGAAAACGTTTGTTTTTCAAATATATATAATCAATGTATTACCTTATATTTGTATATTTTTAACTATTTTGGCGAAGATGAATCATAATATAGTATGGTTGTTAAAACGTTCACCACAACATATGTTTTGTTTTCCAACCAATTTTCAGCCAAGGGATGGTATGTCTTCATTGAAACTTCCTTCCCTCGAAGACCAAATGACACTGCTAGGATTCAGACAAGGACCATCAAGGGCAATGGAACCGACGTGTATCGCTGTATGAGCTTTTGGTATCACATGTACGGGCCACATGTGGATGCCTTCAATATTTATATACAATCGGCTCGAGGACGAGGTCCTCCCAGGTGGTCGAGATATGGTACACAGGGGAATCAGTGGAAGCAGGGGGAACTTACTATTAAACACAAAGTTGACGTGCAGGTAAGATCGCTACTCATTAATAATTAGAAAAAAGATCAAGCGAAAAATAGAAATATATGTTTGGTTTACGAATTTGTGTGTCAATTTTATTGTGTTCTAATTATCTCTGTTGTGTGATGATGGTTGGTTCAAACCTTGAGATCTCGAACTTCCAACCGAGGATCCGAGTTCAGTCCCCGGCCTTTCCTGGAGTTGAATATTTTGGACACCTCTTTTGTCCACACTGTTCTGGACAAGGATATTGACTTTTCAGAACAGGACAAAGCAAAGCAAAAAAAAAACCCCAAAAAAACAAGAACGAAATGAAATGAAATGAAACAAAATACTGTGTTCTTACAAGTGTTATGCGTGATATGTTGACATGATGTGACGTAAATGGTGCTGATCAAAGTGTGTGCATTTTACCAGGTTGTGTTTGAAGGCAGAAGGGGATTAAGTTACCGAGGCGATATTGCATTGGATGACGTATCGCTGAAAGATGGCGCATGTCCTTCATCAGGTATTGTACACCAGGAGGCCTGTTTTAACAGGGAATCTGCAATTATTTAACTAACTTCCGTTGAAAGAACTTGTAAAATACTAACTGTTAGTTTCGTGTTATTTTATTCCAAAACTGCTCTGTAGTAGTTTCTTTTTAAAATTCGACGAGACAAAGATGCACTTTTGCCTGAATATGTAGTTTGTTTGTTTTTCAAGGAATGTGTGCTTTTGAAGCACCAACTATCTGTGGCTATACCAATGAGCATGATGTTGATGACTTCAACTGGGTACGACAGAGTGGAAGTACACTGAGTGGTAACACTGGCCCTTCAAATGACCACACATATGGAACACCTTACGGTGAGTCAATCAATCGATCGATCGACCAATCGATCGTTAATTTTATTTTTGTTTAAAAGTTGATTTAACAACTACAGTAGACTGCAGAGGAAGTAAAAGTAAATGTAACACTTAATAGCGAGACAAAAGATATATAAAAATAGATCAAGATGTGAGTGTTGTCAATACCGGTGGTTGATGACAAAATTAAAAAGATTGGTTTTATCTTTTTCATTAAATATAGAAAAGACAAACAAAGTGTATGTATTATTACATCCTGTTGTTGACAAATGTGAGATTTAAAGAAGGTCTCCAATCTTTTGACTGCAACTGTTTGTTGTTTAGTATCCGTGAGTTCAAACCGGAATTTTTTGACGACATTTTTTTAAAAACTTTATAAATTAAATATAGTTAAAACTGACCCAAAATTGTGAAAATCCCTTTTAGAAGAACGCCCAAATCGACAATTTTCCGGCAAAGCATGCCGTCGGACCCTCCTATGAGCTTGCACCATCGGTGCTCGTTTGGTTGCCCACCTCCCTCCCTCCCCTCTCAAAATTTCCAAATTCACCCCTGATCCTTACATATTTAGAGGTAAAATTTACACGCATTTGTTTTATTTAAAAGGCCACTACATGTACATAGAGGTATCCGGCAGTCTAACGGCTGGTGCCAAAGCCCATCTGAACAGTCCCAGGTTCCCATCAACATCAGGCTCTTGCTTGCAGTTTTATTACCACATGTATGGAGCCACCATCGGAACGCTCAATGTTTATGTTAAGGTCTCTTCCTGGTGGAATACAAAAGTGTGGAGTAAGACTGGTAACCAGTCCAATATATGGAACATTGCTCAAGTGCCTATCAGTAGCTTCTTTAGCTTCAATGTGAGTAGATTTACAAGTAGTGATAAGAAAATTAGGAATGAATATGGCGGGAGTGGGAGCGTTTGTGAGAGTGAAAATAAATTACTAAGAATAAAGAAGTACTGTAGGGCAAGATTGATTTGGACGTTTTTGGATGAAGAGCCATATTCTAAATGGAGATGCAATAAACAAATAATTATTGTTTTTATTATTATTATCATCATTATTATTATTATTATTAGACTCCAAGTGAAATATTTTGTAAATGGCAGCCATGAACGCCAAATGTATAGTTGAAGAACTTGTGTAGTGCAAAAGCGACATAAGACGAGTGATTCTGTACGAAACGTTAAATTCTCCCAAAGACGTTAAAGAGAAAAGGGCGATCAAAAGTCATTTGCATTGTTTTTGCACATTGTAAAGCACTATGAAATATTGCGGAAAGCGCTATATAATCACCGCAGTTTGTTTAATTTAATCATTGAGGGTGTGAATGAGTGTTACTTTAGCGTGAGTATTTGTGAAAATGGCATAGTGTGTATGTGTATGCTTCTGTGTGTGTGAGGGAGTACAAGGGGAAGTGCGAGCGAGAATGGGAATGTAATTGATTGTTAGTCTCAAAATCTCTGATAGGGATTTTGAATAAGTTTGCTTCTAGTGTGTCCGAGTGAGTGAGTGAGTGAGTGAGTGAGTGAGTGAGTGAATGAGTAAGTGAGTGAGTGAGTGAGTGAGTGAGTGGGGAGTAGGTGGGGAGTGAGTGAGTGAGTGAGTGAGTGAGTGAGTGAGTGAGTGAGTGTGTAGCTGGGTGAGTGAGTGAATATGAATAACCTTAGTGTAAATGAGGATATAAACTATAAGTTTATATCATAGGCAGTTTAGAGTTAAATAATTGTTGTTTTCGGAAATCAATCAATGTTCGAACATGTACTCTTAGTATCTCAATTATCTGCCGCAGAAATAATGTTTAAGTAGAATTAGTCTTGGCAAGCATCTCTCTCACTCGCGAGTGATTCCAAACTGCCTCATTGTCCTACGTTTGTCTTTTTTTCTGTAGCTCGTCTTCGAAGGTGTAAGAGGCTCCAGCTACACTGGTGATATTGCCATTGATGACATCAAGTTAACAAAAGGCACTTGTCCTTTGCCCGGTGATTGTTCTTTTGAGGATGGGCTGTGTACATACAGCAATATACAGCAGGGAGATGTGTTTGATTGGCTGATCGGTAGTGGCCAAACAGGAAGTCTGTTTACAGGACCCGCCACTGACCACACCACAGGCACCAGTGCAGGTAACTGCCATTGCCCACCTACCCCTCCCTCATTTAAACGTTTTTCCTTTGTAATGGATTAGGGGGAAGTTTCCGGGATCGGTCAGATTATCTTCACCTAGTTTGGCAACATAATTGATAATATTGTTAATAATATTATTAATAATAATATAAATAATAATAGTGGTAGTTGTAACGGTAATGGTAATGATAATGATAACAACAACAACAACAACAACAACAACAATAATAATAATAATAATGATAATAATACATGTAATGTTATGTGTTCTTTCACATACACTTGAATATATGTAAGCATTTTCTAACTACATATTAACCGAGAGTGAGGTCTGTACGGGAGATATCAAACTGAGGCCTTGCTATATTGAACAAGCGATAGCGATATACGACTTTTCCTTTGTATAAATGTAGAATTTCATAAAAACTTGTTCAACTGGTTTGCTACTATACAAAATAACCTCTACAGTACAAATATCGCAGGCCTAAATATGGGTTTTTTGTACTCCACGGACTGAAGTTGGATAATAAAAACCTTTATTTCCACATTGTAAACCAAATATTATTATTACTATTATTATTTATTTATGTTGTTATTAGTATTATTATTAAATCGTTGTTAGCGTTAATCAAAGTACCTTTGCGTTTCTTTCAATACTCAGGTCAGTACATGTTCATCGAGACATCATCGCCAAGAAAAACTGGGGACAATGCTCTTCTCAACAGCGAGCGTATGGATGCCACTGGGAGTACTGGCAAGTGTGTCAAATTCTGGTATCATATGTATGGCTCCAGTATTGGTACACTTAACGTGTACATACAGACTGGCAATTCAAACTCCTCCAGGACACTGCTATGGACCCTATCTGGAAACCAGCGGAACCAGTGGTACCTAGGTCAGATACCACACACCAGCTCCATTGGGTACAGGGTAAGTATGAATGTGGCCTCACTCAGAAAGGGATGCTACTATTCGTAGAGGCAAACCTTGGTTTCTTGGGTATAGGGTGGTGAATCATTGAAGTACACGAGATCTACAGAAGTTTCATTAAGACTAAGGGAGGGAAAGTATGGGAAAGGATTATCAAGGACACTACAGACTTGGATGATCTACTGCTCCCCACACAATACATTCCGTCAACCTCGTGACACAATTATAGACTACACTGTACACGTACCATGCGTGAAAACAAAGCGTACTAAACGTGTCTTTATTATTATATGCCTATTCAATTTTGTATAATAGTTTATGATTATATAAATGTAAATGGAGTACGACTGTATATTCCTTAGAGACTATTATCATAAGTAATGGGCAACAAAGGACAGAAATCGGGGATGTCTAAACTTGCGATTCTTTTTATTACTACTGTACATCTGTTGGTCTAACTAACTGTACTTTCGTATCAATTTACAATGGCTAAAAATTTTACAATCTTTTTAAAAAGAGAAGAGCTAAGCAAACCATTTGTTTGTAAGGTCTGTAAATAGGCTATTTTAGGTGAAGTATCACGCGTGCTTCAAAGGATGTAAACTAATTCTTTGATATGTATAACATTAAGGATAATTAATGTTTTGTCTTAAGGTCTTAAGATATATTTTCTTAACATGTATTAAAATCCTTAACCTGAGTTTTGGCAAAATGCTTTGTTCAAGTTTTTGAGTTTCTCTTTTATGGATTTTGTGAGGTTTTTTGTACACTATTAAAATTTTTTGTGTGTAAACGCATGTATCTTATATAGTTGACTTTTTCTTCTTTTCCGCCCTTTTCTACAGTTTGATTACTATTTAATGGGCACCCGACTAGATTAGCTCTTTACAGTTATTTCGGGTGCCCAGTCACCTAAATTAGGTTAAATTCTTCATTTTTTTAAATGTAAATTTAATGTTAAAATGGTGCAAATAAATGTTGTTGTTTGTTTCAGATTGTGTTTGAAGGCATCCGGGGGTCCAGCTTTACGGGAGACATTGCCATTGATGACATATCATTTACAGTGGGCATCAGTTCGTGCACATTCCAGCCAGCAAATGCTCGACCACCAACCCCATCCACTGCTCCACCTACCCCCACGCCCACAGCAACTGTTGGTCCAACCATTGGTAAGGAACTAACACTGACTGCTTCCATTCCGTCTCGTAACAAAGAGCCACATCATATTATTCTGGTGGTAGTCAATGTCACCCTTTATCACCATCATCACCATTATCGTCATTATCATCACCATCACCACCTCCACCACATTCAAAATCAAAATCATCATCATCATCATTATCATTATCACCACCACCAACATCAGCATCATCATCATCATCATCACCATCGCTATCATTATCATCTTCACCATCACCATCATCGTCATCATCATTATCACTATGATCATTATCATCACCACCACTATGTATTAATTCGAAAAAATAAAATATAGACAATCTAGACTTGATCAGTCTGTGTGGAGTGGCTCTCCAGTTGATCTAAGTAGTGTAACATGTGCAGGGATGAAGTAAAGTGGCTTATCTTTGTTCTTTACGACTTCACTAGTTCAAAGTGGAGGAGAAGAGACAAAGGTTTGCTTTCCAAATTAAAGAACGTCTTAGGAATTTGGAAAAGGTTCATTTCTAAGGACAAAAATGTTGAATATTGTTTTGTTTGGATAAGCAATAAGGATTATAAGCTTATGCTGACTATGCATTTCTTCGTACTTTTCTTGCAGGAAACCAAGGCTATGACTGCAACTTTGAAGTTGGTTTTTGTAAGTGGAAGCAGGATTCTGCTGATCATTTCAACTGGACTCGTCACCAGGGCTCAACATCGTCGATTGGCACAGGGCCTGCGCAGGACCACACCCTTGGAACAGGTCGGTACTTGCTTCTATGTATTCTTTAGTTCCAAAACCTGGAAAATTCCCACTTACCGTCTCACGCAGACGCCTTATTTTTTTTCGCCTCTGTTTCCCTCATTTTCCGAGGGAGGGATCCCGTAGCGAAGGAAATAAAGCGTCTGCTTTCGAGGCTACACTTGCCAAAGTATACAACTGCAAATGTAGAAAGAAGGACTTTTAATTTGTCATCAGGAATCCAATCTTTTATTTCCTTTTGAACAACTTATGGCGTTTGATTGAGCACATTCTGGAATAGGAATTAATGCATTCGGAAAGATTTATAAATAATATCCTCTCAAAGCAGAAGATAATAAATCGATCATTCAGATAAGGCATTAGGATGAACTCAAAATATACAGCTTGTATAGGAGGTATACTGCTAGATTGAAGTGATCAAATTGTTTATGCCACATAATCCTATTCTAGATTACAGTCAATCAAACGCACCCTCATATTGTCCAGTACATTAAGGTAAACAAGTTTGCAAAACGATATCAAAGTACGAGTGATAAAATGTGGGAATAAGACAAGAGAAATAAAAAAAATTGTTATAGAATAAAGTTAACTGAGTCGGTTGTTTTTGTCATTTTTTATTTACCAAGGCAACTGTTTTGGGTGGGTTTTGTGTTCTATTGTGTACGAATGCAGTACGTGTGTTGTGATAGAAAAATCTAACACATGTACACTAGACAGTAGGGAACGGCTTATACAACAGCTGCTTAAAATCGGATATCTTGTTTTCTGTTTTCTTTTGTTTATAATCCATTCGTTTTTATTGTTTTTTTGTGTGTGAAGGAGTGCGAATGAACGAACTGCAGACGTTATACTAGTTGTAAAGCCAATATAATAACAATTTGCATGTCCTCGTTACCATTTTCTACAAAATCCAAAACTTGTGCTTTGCATGTTGTGTAATTTGAACTCGACTGTAGCAAGATGTCAGTTTGGTGTATTTTCATGTTAAATTAGTAATTTGAAAGGCGAAAAACACTGCAGTGTAGATTCATTTTTGTCGCTCTTGGAAATGGGTGATTTCACCATCATTTAAGTTCAAAAGAACACACTTTATTGAAGAAGACGCGCGATTTAGTTTCCGTTAAGATGATAACTTGACTGATCAAGATTGTGGTACTTTACAGGTCAAGGTTATTATATCTACATTGAGACATCCTGGCCTCGCCAACCCAATGATACCGCAAGAATTTTCACCAGTCCACCGGTTCCCCATGCTGCACCTGTGTGCCTCAGTTTCTGGTACCACATGTTTGGCCCTCACGTCAACGCCCTTAATGTCTACATGAAGGTACGTTCGTTAACAGTGAAAAAAATGCGTCACAGGCTGCATAATATACAAAGAAAATCACTGCTACATGTATTTTTAACTGAGGAAAGTCTGAATTAGTTTCGTTTCGACTTTAATTGGCTTAGTTGACCCAAAGAACAGTTAAGTTATCATTTCAGTCAAAAGAAATCTTATCGCAGTGTTTTATAAACATCAAAATGTGGTTTGTTTACAACGGTAGTATGTCTGCAAATCTTCCAGCAGTTTGTGGAAAATTGTTACGAAACACTGTAATATCATTTTTGCTTCTACTAAGAGACAGTCAATCAGTATAACTGAAAATAAGAGTCACATATTTGTGCAGTAATATGATATTGTTTGATATATGTAGCTCGATATGTCCATTTGTGTGTGTGATTGTGATTGTGTGTGTTTGTGTCTGTCTGTCTGTCTGTCTGACTGTCTGTCTGCCTGTCTGCCTGTCTGCCTGTCTGCCTGTCTGTCTGTCTGTCTGTCTGTCTGTCCATCAATTCTCCGCCAATCCACCAAAGTCATCCATTTGCGCAACCACTATTGATTTGCATGTGACGTCACAAAAAACCCTAAATCGAAAATATGTATCTTGTAAAGTTGTATATTTTACATGTTTTAGAGTGCTATTCTTAAAGGCTTCCCGCAAACTTTCTGGATGATTAAGTGCCTTGATTCAGAGTTATATATGTATGAATTTCCTTGGCGTAAACTTTCAACGTATCCGACGGGCGTGTCGGCTGGACACAAGAATCAACAAACTTGCAGCAATTAGAATGTTTGGCGAGACATATTTATAACAGAGTTCATTTTGGATTTGTTGTGATACCAGACAGGTTCCGATGAAGATTGGGGTTTACTAGCAACTCCAAGTTATGTACACTCAGAAACATTTAATTTCCTCTTGTTAAAAAAAGTACTTATGTGACGTCAATGCAAACCACTAATCTGTGTATGAGTAAGTTACTTACCAAGAGGAATGTTAAATACAGTATCACCAATTTCCCGCTCTTTGCTTCACAGGATGGAAGTGGTCCCAAGACCTTGGAATGGAAGAGGGTTGGAACCCAAGCAGATGAGTGGAGACAGGGCTTGGTCCAGTTAAACCCTAACAACAACTACCAGGTATATAGCCATGGAGAAAATGTATAACATTTTTCAATTTCTCTACTGATTTCTTTATTGTCTGCATGTATAAAGGTCAAATATTTCGTACAGTCTTTCTGTTACTCGGAGTGATATAACAACACGGCTATCTATCTATCTATCTATCTATCTATCTATCTACCTATCTATCTATCTATCTATCTATCTATCTATCTATCTATC
>JAOEHT020056813.1:0-13867 GCA_025448195.2 Parazoanthus atlanticus | reverse complement strand
GTTTTACCAAACAGGCAATTAAAAATAGAAACAAAAGAGTGGAGACTAAATGAATTGATACAAATAAGGTTGGGCTTTAGTTCAGACACGTTTTGATCTCTCTACTCTCTTGCCTCCCCGCAAACTACTACTTTTTTAAAGAATATCGAGGATAACTTTTAAGTACAATTGACAACCATTTAAGATTGGCAACCTCAGTCTTGTTCCCCGTTCTTTTCACGTTTTGCTATATTTTAGTTTTTGCTTAGCCTTATGCATCAAAATAGAACAATTTCGATAAGATTAGTTATCAGTTGAATTTACAATAAAAGAAGGAGCATCGGCCCAAACTTTTTGGCTCTTTTAAGAGCCAAATAAAAGCTACTTAAATGTAGCCTTCCTGCAAACCTAAATGTTAGAAAGGGTGTAAAAAATTTGCATTTGTATCCCAGCTCTGACATTTACTGCATACAGATCTCACTGAGTTTATTGCTTCAAAACTGAGTTACATATAGGATATTCTAAAAGTCTTACGAACCAGATCTATGATATAACATTATTTACATAAAGCAATAATTGTACAATAAATTAGAACCGAGCTAGAAGTATCACAAACATGAAGAAAATTCAAAGAACGAAATTCGTCTCGATTGTTTGAACAAAATATTTCCGTCAGCAAATGCATATAAGAATTTCTACTGTAAATACAAGAACATCCATGAAAAACAAATAAACAAGTGGTTGATAACAAAATTGTGAAAACATTTCTTGCATTTTATTCGAGTTACATGACGTGTAAGAAGTCAGCGTTCTTTGTTTGACGTCACGGAGTCACAGAACTCGTGTAACAGTTGTCGTTCATACGTTGAGACCGTGAAGAAAGAGTGTAAAATAACTATCTTCATATATTGGATTTTATGTAGCAAGGTTTTGAAAAGACAAAAAAAAGTGGTTGTACTATTAGCATTAGTATTAGTATTAGTACTAGTAATAGGCTTTAAAAGTCTTAAAATTGTCTTAATTTTGTAGAGTAGTGAGTTACAGGAACCCTGAATTTTCAAGGAAATTTGCAGTATTTTTAAAAAAACGATAAAATTTGTAAATCCCTTTTAAAATATCTCAAGCTGTTGAAGAATGAATTGGAACACGACACATGCACAGTCGACACTAATATAAACAGTTTCGCTGTTTCAGTTTTTCACCAGATATTTTATGCATATTTTGGGCCGATTAGCTGGAACGGTTACAACTTTAAAATCATTTCGGAACAGTGGAGTAATTTTTACACAAAAAACTCGCATATACTCTTAAAAAAATTGTACATAGTTATGTTGCACCGTATTATTCTCGATACCTGGTAGATCGACTCACACGATCGTGAAAGTATTTTTGGAACTTGCTGCTTGGCTTGAAATATGCGAAACATCTCCTTTTTAGTCAAGTGGTTTTCCTGTCCAAAGTAAATAACCCTGCATATTGTAGGGTATTGTAAATTTTGTTACCTAAACCAAACGCTTGATGTGTCTTGCGTTACCAATAACCGTGATCCAACAAATGAACAATTACTATATCCACGGGTGGTTTTTGTTCGTTCTTTTTTTCTCTCACTTTATTTATTATGATCAATAAACCGCTGCTTTCCAATAGTCTTAGCCAATTTACATCTCTTTCCACAAGTTACATGCGGTTCGTCGACTCGACTAAAGTTGATTAACGTAACACAACCATTTTACCATGTAGTCACGTTCCGACAACTTTGAAAGTGTTAACATATTTTAATAACAAATAACTTTAGTTCATTACCGGGGTTCATTGTAGACACGAAGATCAGATTTATTTGTCATTTTAAAATTTCCGTAAATTTTACAGCAAATGAAATTTTAAAACCCAAACGGAAACAGTTACTAAGCAACACAAAACAAACTGTGTTTCCAGCTGGAGGGACTAAGAGAGTAAACAGGGGGGACATCTTTGTTTTAGGTTCTGTTCATAAAGTACTATACGATACATTGGTTCCGGCATGCAACCCAATGAGGTCTGAAAATTTCTTTAAAGGGGTGTCAGTTTTGGCGTCAGTAAAAATTTAACCGCTAAAAACGTTTGTTTTGGACATTTTTTATGCTTTGGTAACCCTGGAGCAGGATAACATTATTCGGCAAAAATGAGAGAAGTTTACTAAGAAAAGACCTAAAACAGCATCGGAAGCTTTTATTTGAATCAGTTCCCACTCAACATTTCAAACATTGTTCGCACTGATGAGGAATCTCTTACTAGCTTAACTTGTATTTAAAAGTATTTTTAGAATCAAAAGAACTGTTTGACAAGTTTTTAATAGTTCTTCGAATAGCGTTGTACGATGGGCATAAACAAGTTCACTCGGCGCGTACATGGTAGAGAGTTCCAAGCTTTCAATGCCATCATCGCAAGTTTTAGAAAACTATCATTCCTTTTATACAAAAGATTTCATTGTTCATTGCATGAAACTATTTCAGTTTTAATATAAAGAACTATAAAAAGTTAAGAGGTGTCAGCCTGCACACCCAGGCACTTGGGAAGTCAACAAAATTTACATATAGTTTCCAAATTTCCAAGATTTTGTGTATTTTGCGATCAACGCCCTCATTGTATTGTTGTTCGTTGTTTGACGTATTAGCAATTTTGATGAGCTCTAGGATTTTCTAAACAAACAATCTTGGAGATGTTATTAACCTCAGTAATGAAATAATTGAGTTCAGAAACAAACAGACTGGGTACTCGCTGGACCTCTGAGTAAATTCCGACCTGATGTTCTTTTACCACAATCAAGTGTACATTCTCCGAGATTGTGTTTAAAAGTGATGACATTCTGCGCTCTCTCCTCCTCTTGCCTGTGGCTGTACAGGCCAGTAAAGTGTGGTTTGAAGGGAGAAGGTATGAGATAAGGTCCGCAGACATTTCAAGTTATTATTGAAAGTGAAGGGAGAACGTTTGCGTCATTGAGTATGTGCCGATATGCAATGGTTACTAGTGTGTAACAGTTATTTTTGGAGTGCTTGGTATCTGGGCAGCAACTTAGTTCAAAAACCTCTTTGATACATCATTCATATTTTAGGACACAACAGCTTAGCTCGGCCGAAATGTGTTTCTGCACTGTGCAATATTTCCAATCAAAACGAGTGAGGCAGATCAAAAACAAAATATGGTAAACAAGTGTTTCGATACTACAAATTGGTGCGATAGCAGGTAAACCAATCCGGCAATCGTCTTTCTCTTAATCCAATCAGTTTTTTTAATTAAACAAGTCTCCCTGACTCTTGTTAATCAAAAATACGTAATTCAGCAGTTGTATACTGGTAAAAATGCCTTTGACAAGACACAGTATAAAGTATCCGGTTGCGGTTTCTAACCTATTCATAAGTTTCAGATCTCTCTGTTAAATGTAAATGACTTTGTTTTAACTTGTATTCAAAATTGGTCAACCAGCGACTGATACTATCTCCCAAAGTTCAGTTGGACAAAGCTGTGAATTACTTTGCTGTGCCAACAGTTTCAAAAATCATGAATTTTGAAGGACCGACGGAGTTCGATAAGAAACAAATGACGTCCTCTTTAGTCTAAGTATTGTACTCCATATAAGACAGATTTTGTTCAGCGGCAATTACCAATTGACGACTGACTCAATTTTAAACTCATTTTCTCATTCATTTTCTTTGACCAATCTCGGTACGAACAGTTGTCTTGTTTAAGATTTACTAATCGTTTGTAGTTGATCAATATGTTTTCACCTGTTTTATCCTAAATGTGAAATTTCACTTGCGTATTTCTTATCATGTTACAAGCAGTAACAGCCACACATAATTTTGGCCTCGTGAATTGTTTCGTCTACAAATATCAGTGGTCGAATATGGATTCGCAGGAGTCGAGGATCAGCCTGCCTCAAAATTATTCATGTACGTGACTTTGTGCCTAAGTTAAAGCAAAACAAAATTTATCCTTAATTACTACAACACACATAGTAATCGATAATTTGTTTTTTCGGTTGAAAGCTTTCTTACAGATGTGCACCGCTGCATTCTAAATGGTTTTTGTCAAAGGACAATAGATTTAACTGAACAAAATCGGAAGGCTTCGCCCTGGAGCAGAAATGTTTTTTTATAAAAGAAAAGATCTTCTCAGAAATAAAAAAGCATCTCTAAACTGAGATAATATTATCAGATTATAAAGTTGCCCACTTTTTAAAAAAATTCATTGTAAAAGCTTGCTAGTCAGTTCTACATGAAATTTTGGAGATAAGACAAACCCTTTAAATGTCACAATTGCGAACCTTCTAGTTTTTTTAACATCTAAATATTGCTTGGAACGAAGGAACGAAATATTACCAAACTAACACTTTTATTTCAACAAATCAAATATATTCAATTTGTGGAAAAAAGCAGTATTAAAAGTTTTTATCCGTTTCCCGCAAAGTATGTATAGAAACATCCGTAGATGTTCTTCCTAGACTTATACAATTATGATTACCAGATTCTACAATATCGTAAAATTCGCACGAAATCACTGATGAACTGACAAACTGATAATTTTGAATAATGGCCGATATACTGAATTATATTGATTAAGAATTAAAATATTCTCGGTTACAAGCTATTTTTAGGCGGAAATAAGATATTGAAAATTTACGTGGACTTTTCAAATATAATACCAAGCATGCTGTCAGTAATTAGTTTAGCTAATCAATTATTAATAGTTGCTCGATTTATTCCTCGAAGCTTCACAAAACTGATGCAGGATATTCTTCCTTGTTCGAACAGTGTGATTTTGGAATAAGACAAAAAAACCCAATTGTCTGTATATGAATTGTTTTTCATAAATCACGATAAAAAAATACTCGCAATATTTGAGATAATTGCGGGGTTTATATTGTTGTTAGTAAGGCCGTGAGATCTCCCAATGCGCGTGCAACAGGTGTGTGGGATGAAATAATTATACAAAATTGTTGCAACTCTCAACTCTTCTATTCAAGACAAAACTTGTCTCAAATTGCGTACTTATTTTTATTTTCCCTTCTGATAGGAGAAGTTAAGTTGTTTTATGTAAGGCTGGAAGATTGGGAAAAAGTATTGTTTTCGAAGCAACCAAGAAGTCTTGATTCAAGTCATCCACCAGCCACTCTAGCTCATTGAACAACTTTTGTCATCGCTCCAAAATAGGAAGAGATCCATTCACCTAAATTTGTAAAGCCAAGCAACTATCGTTTTGATAAGCTAAGAGCAATATTGCCTGTGTAAATGTTGATGAACGTATTTACGGACATTACACAAAATGCGCAAAGCAGTTCCGAAGGGGAAAAAGCTGCGAAGATTGACAAAGTTGCGACTATACGCGTGTCATCTGGCAGGTTTGTTGTGTAGTTGAGAGTAAGAAGTGAAATATTTATCGTTAAAAAGCCAGAACAAATCATGTAAAACTTTACTTTATGAGCTGATAATGAGTTTCGCAAATTTTGTTACACTGTTCAACCGTGAGTTTAATAGCACTTCGTGTTTGCTTGTTCATCCGTCGTGAGTGCAAGGAAAGAAACAAAAGCTGGCGATCTAAAACAGCGTTTAAATGTAACAACAAATAGTCCAGTTCCAGTTTGTTAGGGTATCCTTGACATTTTCATATCGAAATTAGAACTGTAAAAGATTTATTTCAATTTTAGCTTTCGAATTTTTAAAATTTTACGAATAGTTTTGTTCTTGTCATCTCGTTTGAGCGTGTCGCACAGTAATTCCTTCGCTGTTTTGATTAGAGCTGTTTTCGCAGTACAGATCTTATAGGGATTAAGAAGAACTATCACACAAGTACGAACCAAAATAGTCTGCTGGATAGTCCATAAGGAAAGCCTAAGTGACTAGGTTCAGTAGTATTGAAGAAGTTTTGAGAGAAAAAAGGCAAATTTAACTGAAAAACACAATTTAGGTGGCTGCCACCTTAATTTTCGATATTTCTGTTTCACTAAACGTTATGAATGTTTTTTTCACTTATCATTTCGGATCACTTCCTGTTTTTGCAACAGTTCTTTCATTTGTCAGCTATTGTGTTCCAACTGAATACTACGTCTCCATGGCTACCTGCAAGGCGTCCAAAACACCCTGTTTTTAGTATTCAACTGCATTTTACACAAAGTAGGTTTAATGATCTCCATTTTTCCATGTGTCAAATTTGTTTGCACAGCATGGAGAACTTTATATTTTGAGGGAATTTTTAAATAATTCTACCGTCGCAGTTTGGCGCCATCTTATTTTTTCTGAGATTTTAAGGTGGTCCCAAAACCTGAGAATAAGATTTTTAAAAAAGTTCCACAATACACTCGTTGTGCAAACAAGTTCAACGCAATAATAATTGGGGATCACCAAAGTTATTTTTATGTAAATGCAGTTGCAGGGAGATTCTCTTTTATGGTGTGGGGACATGGGAGGTCTCTGTTCGCAGGATATCAAGTCGCCTGAGGATTCCTCGAGACGGGGCGAACAATTGCTAATTATCTTTTTACAGTCAAAGACACACCTGTTCTTTGGTAGAGTTTTTTTTAGTTATTTTTGCTTATTCGTAAAAAGAGGCTAGGCAAAGGTTTATCGCATTATCTTCATTCCCTTCCTGTGCAAACATTTGCACGCACGATTTGTCAGCTCTTGTTTGAAGTTATGTGGCGAGCCAAATAAACGTTTGCCAATGATAGGCCTACTTTGGAACCCAAAGTCGCCCAACGGCCTGAAAAAGTTACCTTAAGTCGCATAAAGTCGTCAAAACTTTAGGGCTGATTTTCCTTACCCTGCGAGCAGAGATCTCTCCTATCGCCACGAAAAACATTCTTCGTGGCGATATGAGAGATCTCTGCTCGCAGGGTAATTTTCCTTGAATCGCCTTGGGTCGCATAAAATTGTGCAATGTCGCCTTAAGTTGCGCAAAGTTGCATAAAGTCGCCATAACTTTCAGGCTGATTTTCCTTAAATCGCCTTAAGTCGCATTCGAGACCCAAAGTCGCCTTATAAGTCGCACAAAGTCGCCTTAAGTTGCGCAAAGTCGTCATGATTTTCAGGCGCACTTTGCTTACATCGCCTTAAGGCGCATAAAGTTACCGCCACGTTGGGTCTCAAAGTAGGTCTAATGATACTAGATACACATCTGATTGAAGAACCCAGCTAACGCAACTCTGAACACTTTCAGATTCAGACAACAGCGATCCGTCGCGTGACAACGAAGCAAACCAGGAGTACAACCGGGTTCTGCGCAATGGCGGGAGGCACAGCTTCATCGCACCCGAGATTCCTTTGCGAAGGAGCAAAAGTTCTGAAACAATCCTTGATCAAGCCAGTCACCAACACCACAAGAGAGGAGAAATTATGAGAACTGCTTGTACCTCCACCGACGATCTGCTCCCTTTAACAGCAGAGAAATCTACATCGACGGCTGATTTAGACTTTTGTGTTGAACACAATACTTCAAATGAATCCTCGGAGCCCGACAATTTAAGGTGGGCCGAAAGAGAATATCATGACAACGAAGAGAATTTAACTGATGCTACCAAAGTACAGGTTTTGCAGCAACAGCTGCAGGCTTTGCACGGTCAAAGTATGAACGATCGCCGGAAGTATAGCACAACTCGGCGGTACTGGACTGACCCCGTTCTGATTAATAATGGAAATAATACAAGCACGATGTACAAAGCTTCAAGCTCACCCAGCCTTCTTGGTAAGTACGACGTTCATGATTTACTGATTTCTATGATTACAACTACGGCTAAGACTAAGACTAGGACTAAGACTAAGACTAGGACTGCGACTGCAGTTTTGAGTATGAATGTGACTATGATTGTAACTGTGACTGTGCGCGTGTGAGTTCGCGTGCTCTTGCCCACAGCCACGACCACAACTACGACTACGTCTGTGACTATGACTTTTTTATTACGACCATTGACTATGACTGTGACCATGATTATATATCTATGACTATGACTACGACTATGACCACGACTATGACTATGACTACGACTATGACCACGACTATGACTATGGCTACGACTACGACTACGACTGCAACTACGACTACGACTACGACTACGACTATGACTATGACTACAACTATATATTTATGACTATGTCTATGTCTATGTCTATGTCTATGACTATGACTACGACTATGACTATGACTGATCTGACTGTGACTGTGACTATAACTATAACTATGACTATGACTATATATCTATGACTATGACTATGTGACTGACTATGTGACTGACTCACTATAACTGTGAGTATGACTGTGACATATTTATCATAACTACTACCAGGTAATCGTAATAATCCCCTGCTACTACTGGCTTTGACTGATTTATGTTGCGCTTCTAAATGTGATTGTGGCTGTGATTGCTTGAGACTTTGACTATGACAGTGACGTATCGTGACACAGTAACTGTTTTCTTAATCACAAAATATTTTTTGCTTTAATGTCGTACACGGACCATCACTTAGTTTTAACTGTCAACTCGTTCACTCAACACATTAAAACACAGAAAGATTCTCGATCTGCTTGATTTTAGAAGCAGGCCACCAAGAAAAGAAAAGCAGTTTCATAGAGGAGAGAAGGGTGTCAGATAGTTTTGTCAGCGACAAGCAGACCTACCCAGAATTCCCTTCGAGCTTACGTCACGCTTCATTCCATGACGAGCAACTGACATCTGTACCGGAAGTCACAGTATCTGCAGACGATAATAACGTCATTAACAGCAGCCCTGAAAGTCGCTCATCATCGACCTCGTCCGGATCTGCCTCCCCCTCGCCTATTCTCCCTTTCACCGCCGATGGCTCGACACCTCAACGGTCACGCAACACCTCTCCACTCACTATCGATGTCGTCATAGGCTCAACACCTAAGGTACTGCAGTGATATAACTCGAAACTGAAACTGCACAGACAACTATGATGTCACTGAACAAAAAAGCAGATCAGTAACTGGCACTGCGTATCATTACCTTTTCTAGTTTTGATCACCCTTCAAGCCCACTGTATAAATCGCTGGAAATCATTAAACTTCCAGATCTCATCAAACTTACAGTAGCGATATTTATCTACAAATATCATTATCACCTATTACCATCAGCATTTCAATCTTTTTTCACAAGTATAAATGAAGTTCATAACTATAAAACTAGGCTAGCTACAAAACAGTCGTATTACTTACCAAGAACGAGGACAAATTATGCAATTTTCAACATAAGATTTCAAGGTCCCAGAGTATGGAATTCAATTAAAGAAGATATTAAATCACTTTCACTTTCTCGTTTCAAAAATGCAATCAAACATAGTTTCATTGATGACTACTAAGATGACATTGACTTTCAAATATAATTTTCATCAAAATTCTTGTCTCATTTATCTACACAAATTTCTCCACGTTTCACTTTATAAGGTAGAGTAATATGCTATGACTATTGTAACGTATATATGTATATCTGTAATTTTATTATTTTATTTTATTTTGCTTTCTGTGTTTCTCCAACCATTAACTACTTTTCATGCTACCCTTTAGGCAGCAAATTATTGTTGCTTCAGAGGTACCTGATATATTTAGGCAAAATGGCCACTTGGCATCTTTAACACTGTGGTTATTTCTTGTGGCCATAACCACCAATGCAAAAATGCATATATTATTTTTGTAAAGAAATGGTTAAATAAATGTTGTTGTTGTTGACATTGTCTGAAAACGAGTAAGGGTTTCACAAAGTGCACTACACATCCCCACCATAATGAATGCAGAGTACCCCTGTCCCTGGGACAACGGCATTAATATGCTGATTTAGTACATTACAAAAATACAAAAGTATTCATTCTGGAGTACATACTTCTTGGTGGAAAGTATACTTGAAGAAAAGTGTGTCAGCTCAGAGCAGCCAAAATAAATCCATAGTAATTAATCCGAGGGTCCATTCATGATCGAGCTCTCCAAATGCGTTCAGCTGGCCGTATGACTGAGTTACCAACAAATCCTTGATAGAATATACAACAATCAAATTGGGTTTTTTTTGCTGTTGCTCCTTCTAACGCGATTGAGGCCCAATCATGAATCAATAATATCAAAGAGCTCGCCTTTTGGAGGTCTCTACAAAATAACTAGTTTATAACACACCAGCATTTGGAACTTTTCACTAACTGGGGCAGACGTCCGGCAATCAACGCTCAGGGCTCAAAAAGCCCGTTTGCATGTTGCGAAGAAAGCATTTCTATTAAATTTAAAGTGGTGTATGCTCTAATGACTAGTAATGTCGGTAAAGATAAACGCATTTTACGAACGGACGTTTATTATACAACTGCCAATTTATTGCTAAAGTTATTGCAGCACAACTTGATTGTGCTGCTTTCACAAAACACATCTCTTAGATGCAATGGATTGCCCGAAATCGGAGCGCAAACATTAAACAGCGTAAAAGAAGACGGTAATGAAATCCCACAAAAAAACCAGAATTGACAAGCACGACGGAAGGGTAAGAATTATGGCGAGAAATCCACACGCTACTGAGGGATTCTAATTTGAAGATAGTTGTTTCTGGTAATCATCAAAGAAATAAAATCCTAAAGGATTGCGAAAAAAGTCTTGAGAAAATTTTGAAGACTGGGCATGGGGTTCAACGTTTTCAGAACACCGCCTCGCCTAAAAAACCCGCGTGAGCTGCGATGGAATTTGGCATTGTTCTCTCGTACTACCGGTGGTTGGCAAAATACTGATCACTGAACATCACTTACTTCCATTGAATGCTGTTCTTTGATTTCTTTTCTATCAAGCCAATGCCTTCAAGTACATTTGTAATGTCATAAATTCGACGCTTCTGACGAACAGCCAAGGTATCTGCAGCCTAGGATGAAAAGGTAAACACTGTTAAGTGAAATTGATAATTCGAAGCGACGCACAAAGGCAAAGATAATCGTCTTCGAAAGCAGCAAGAATTTCAGTTGCAGATTGCCGTTGACTCACAGCCTCCTTACCACTTTGAGATCTAAAACACCATCTTTCGCTTCCTGTAACAAATTAACAAATTTTGTTGTCAGTAAACCAAGGGATTTCTCATGTCTACTCGGCGTTCCCGGAGAACCGAAATCCGCCATGTTCACCGAGCTGCATGCTGCACACAGATCGTAGGGTGAGCTGATTGGCTGAAAGAGAAATTTAAATAGTGCGCCCGTTGGCGTCTTCCGTGCTGCGGTCACTCTAGGAGGGGAGGGTGAGATCAACCTTTTTGGTCTTAATCAGATAATTCAATTTATAATATAAAACAGAAAAAAATATTTTTTGTATCCTAAGTCATTATAAAAGATACAAATTCGGTTCCTATATTCCGAATTTTTGTTCTATTTTGGTGCAAAAATGATGTCTGTAATAATTTTACGATTGTCCGTCCCCCGGTAAGGAAGTGGATTGTCAAAGGCTCTTCGTTCCCAGGGTCCTACGTGAATGACAAGAATTTTCCCGC
Source organism: Parazoanthus atlanticus (assembly GCA_025448195.2). NCBI lineage: Eukaryota > Metazoa > Cnidaria > Anthozoa > Zoantharia > Parazoanthidae > Parazoanthus > Parazoanthus atlanticus. The sequence continues at coordinate 2,400 of JAOEHT020056813.1, read as the reverse complement.
GCGCGGGTTTTTATCGCCGAAGGTCGGCAAAGACGTGACAAGTAGATTGTGAAGATGAAAAGTAAAAGTGGGGCTGGTGCTTTGAATGGACACTTTTTGCAAAGAAAATTTAACAGTTGTTTGCTTTAATAGTTGAACAAATGAACTGAAGGAAAAATTAGGAAATCGGACATTGGGTTTGGTTTGGACAAAGCCGAAAAGATCATCGATCATAAGTCAGCACTTTGTGAAACTAACCAGGTGAGAGGCAGCCCAAATAAATAGAACGTGATGAGGAATATATTCCATTTTCGGTTTTATAGTTGCAGTTTTTGTTAAAAACTTTTAAATTTTGAATACCTCTTGTAGCGGCAGATCAAGGGGTGGTTCATTGGGTTTGATCGGACCTCTTAAACCCAAGAAAAAACGCATCGAAAGTAGATACATGTTATATAAATAGTTGTTAGTCTGTCATCGAACTTCCAAAGTCATGCAGAACTCCCCTCGCTAAAATCTTGGATCCACCCCAGATATAGGTACGGCAGCTGGATATGTCATCTTGTATTGTTCTCCCAAAAATTCCCGACAATTTTCTATCCGAAACTGAGTGAGCTCGGCTGAGGAATTCTTCAATAAGATGCAAAAGAAAACAGCTTTGTAAAAACGGATTTTTTTTTCTTTCTTTGTTTTTCAAAAATACAGTTCTAAAGGGACTTTGGTTCTTAAAATTGTCACAAGGATTTTATTATCGAGAAAATTAGAAAAATGTACCAACCAAGGGCAGATTTAGGGGAGGGGCTGGAGGGGCCGCGGCCCCCCTTTTTGTCAAGAATTTTACAAAAGATTTAAAAGAAAATCACTGAAATTATCTTCCAAATGCAGTTTTCCAGCCCCCTCTTTCCAGAATTAGGGTCCCGGCCCTCCCTTTCTAAAATTTCTGGATCCGCCCCTGCCAACTGCTATGCTAATTACGAGTCAAAGGGAAACACCCCTCCCCTGGGGGATTGGGGATAAACCCCAGGTATTCAACTCCAGTTGAGCTCCAAATAACCAGGAATTTGATGCCTAATCAAGTCTCCAGTGATCGTTTGCTACATTACAATTTCGGTGTTTCTGCAGTTTTTGATGCACATTTGTTTACAACATTTCGGATTCTGCTGGCCCTCCCTTTGCAAGTCAGCTTGACTATAGTGTTAGAGAGGGCCAGCAGGGGATTTGATGAACAGAAATGCTTCAGTAGTGGGCCAGGAATTTGACCAGAGTTAAGTCAACCTAAGTTTGGGTAGGGGGTTCCGCCCAGACACTCAAACCCTGACCCTGTTTATGAGAAAAAATCTCAGAAATTATTACCCTGTTCCTGATTTTGAGCTCAAATTTCACACTTTTATTTGCTAAAATACATAATTTCTAGACCCTGTTTATGATAAATTTTTGAAAATCCAACAATGTTGTACCCTGTGTATGATCAAAAGGTTGAAAAAGTATACCCTGAAGGGCGGCATGTCCCCATATAGCTTATAGATTGGAGTACCCCCCAGGCCAAATTTCCCAGGGGGACCCAGTGTGGGCAGGGACGTTAAGCCGTTGGCCTAGTCTCTCGGTGTTCTATCGGGGGACTTAAAAGAACCCACACACTTATCGATGGGAGTAGGCTAATGCCGGTGTTGTGGACTGTCACCTCCTCCCCTACAAAGGGCCTGTTGTAATTGGGGAAACGTGTAGCAGTGTCCCTCTCCCTTCAGGGAAAAAGCTAAATAAATAAATAAAGATCCACTGGAAAATTTTTGGTTTGAAAGGTCTCTCAAATGGCATTTCTTGCAGTTTGAATGCAGTTTTGATCGTATTTACAATGTTGAAATAAAAAGTTTTGGTTTGGATTCAAGAAAAGGGGAGGGGGCACAAGCTAACCATTCCACCTTAGATCCATCATTGGCATCAGCAACATTTAGTACAAAAAAAGTGTTTAGACAGTACAAAACCTTCCAGGAAGGTTCATACTAGTGGGCTATTTGAGGGGGGGGGGCAGGCTTCACCTAAAAGGAGAAAGCCTGGGTGCTTTTTTCATGCTCACAGTGATGTGAATGGGTAGCAAAAATTGATATATTTCTAGTATATGAAAGGGTCACTATTGGCATTTTTTTGGTATATGAAAGGTTGCTGAAAATGACTTCAAAAGGGATAGCAGCTAAATCTAAGTGTATTATTACCGTAAACTTCCAAATATAAGCCCCTCCGAATATAAGCCAGCCAAATCTGAGATGTAAAATTCCTTCTGATTATAAGCCCCCCTGAATGTAAGCCCATGGGCTTATAATTGGAGGGGTCTAATAATAGTCTTGAAACAGATGACAATACAATGTAACTTTATAGCTGTTGTTTCATTTATTTAAATATGGTTAACTAGATTATTGCCAGTGTTTC
>JAOEHT020056708.1:0-13869 GCA_025448195.2 Parazoanthus atlanticus | reverse complement strand
TTTCCATATTTGGACAAACTACAGGATATAGGATTTATACCTTGAGTAGAGAGCCAATCAGATTACCAGAAATTCAAGATCCAGTGTTTGGTATTTAATAATAATAATTTGGATACTTGCTCACTTTTTATACATTAAGAAAAAATCGTGTACTTACTTCCCTTGCCTGGCAGCGGCTTTGGCTTAACTAAAACGGAAAAGGAAGCTCAAATTAGACGACACCATACCTAAACACATTTTATATTTCCAATCCAAATCTTTCAGATTTTACACAATGCTGCGTAAATGAAATTAGAACAGATGTTGTTTGACATTAAAACTGTACAGACAAACATAATACTGCTGAAATAAATCAGATAAATCAGTAATCAGTAACTGATCACCAGTAGAATATAAGTTCCATTTATAAAATAGGGCGAATATACGCTCAAGCTATGCCTCGTGTTCTTAATTTTTTCTCGTGCTCTGCGACTTCTGGGGTGTTCATATCGGAGTCTACATAAACAAAAAAGTTACACGGCGGCTTGAAGTTATAATTCTATTTTCTCGTGCAAAAACTATTTTTGCAAATCGAAAGTACATTCATAACTTCAACCCCACCCCCCTCTCACCCGTGTTTACTGATATCCTCCATATATATTAATTAAAGAAACCTACTTGCTGCACATATTTTCTTTCTGACTCCGCTGACTGCAAGTGGCAGGTTCCTAAAGCGAGTCATGGTCACCAGCCGTCCGTTTCCAGTGATCTGTTTCAACTGTCTTCTCCTTCAAAAAAACAAAGACATTTGAAATTCTCCAGGTATAAAATATAAAAAAGAAAATATTTTGGTAAAGGATTGTTATAAAGGATTGTGGTAGTTGTATGTCACCTCCTTATGATCTTTTTTATCAAAAATTTTCATTCACAGCATGAACCAATTGTTGCTTTATAAAGATATCATTCCTTTTATAAGCACGTTTGCTACGACCTTTCAGAGAACCTGCAAAACGTGATGCAAAGCTTAATACTTTGTTAACAAGTTATGAAGAAGACTCACTATACAGCCAGAATTGTCACTAAGGTCTTGGGAGTCTCTGTCTTTCTGATTGGTTTTTCGCCAAATCACCAAGGATGTGTTCGATTGGCCGTAATCCGGAATAGGAGTACATTCGGTAAGATTTCTAAATACTCTCTCAAAACAGTGGACAAAATATCGATTGATCCGAATTAAGAATTACGATGAACTTAAAGCATACAGTTTGTTTCATTTGAATCAGAATTTTTATTCGCCATATTCCTATTCCAGGATACAGTCAATGGAACACACCTCAAATAACCTCACAAATCTATGTATTCTTTAATCACAAGACAGTCCATTTATGTATTTATTTTACTATCATAAATCTCAGAAAATAAATGAAAACAAACTAGTTTTTAATTTTTTTTTTCTTTTTTTTAAAAAAAAAAAAAACAAAAACAAAAAAAAAAAAACTAGTTTTTAATTTGTTTGTTTTGTAAGTCAAGGAAAATATGAAGTATGTTAAGCAGTTTTTCTACTGTACAGCCAAACTTTGGCAGTAAACACTTTTAATACCTTGCTCTCGGGCCGATTCCAACACCGATTATTTTGACCCTGCGGGATCTCAGGTATTTGGCAATTCGGTTGGGGTTGTCTTGGGAGGCTCCATCGGTCAATAGGACTACGACGCGCTTTCGTTTTGAGCTGCGACTAAACAGTCTTATAGCAGAGGCAAGAGCTCGTCCGATTCTCGTCCCCCCGCGGATATAACGCGTCCTTCTGATTGCTCGTAGTATTGCGTATTTAGACTTGTGCCTGAATTTGCCAAGTCAAAAGAAATAGAACATGAATTATTAATAGAACATAGATTATTATTGTACATCTTTTTAGTCCTTATCTTAGAGAATGTATACGTAAATATACACTAATACAAATGAATAATAAAAAAGCCCTTTCGAATCTCTAACAACTCCTATAATTATGTGTTTAGTAATAACTTTGCAGACAGAAAATGGTTCTTTGTTTCACTAAAAAAAAAACCAATAGTAATAACAATAAAAGATATTAGCTACTATAGCTACCCTGTAAATTCGAAACTAAATAAAGTTTATGTATGTATGTATGTATGTGTGCGTGTGTGTGTGCGTGTGTGTGTGTGTGTGTGTGTGTGTGTGTGTGTGTATGTGTGTGTGTGTGTATGTATGTATGTATGTATGTATGTATGTAAGAATAACAATTCCACTTTCTTCAAACAGATCTGAATTTCCATGACTTTCCACGACCAATTTTGAATATCCAATTTTCAGGATTTTGAAGCAACGTTCGAAGTTCTATGACCTTTCAGGTTTCCATGACCCGTACAAACACTGCATCTACTCCTTTGACGCTTTCTTAAAAACTGATTTCTACAGAAGGTGGGGATATGGGATGCTTTCTTGCCATACTGATAGGTACTGGTGAGTTAAGGAAACCTAAGAAGTTGGGAGTTATCGGTACATCGAGTTATCGGGAGTTTGAATTATCGAGAGTTCGAATTATCGGCAGAAAATTAGTGGGATATGACTTGAAGGGAGAACGAATTTAGTTCGAGTTAGAGGGAGGTTCGAATTGTGGAGGGTCAACTGTATTTCATTAAATCTTCAATTTGTTGAAAGGATACTACATTCAATTTCATGTTCTTTTCCTAGAACGCAGATCGCGGCAAAATAATTACCTGTTGAAGCCGAAGAGCGTGTATGCTCGAGAAGAATATATGATTGCGGCGACGCGCGTCCTGCGTCGACGGAACGAGAAGCGGTTGATAATTCGTTGCACAAAATTGAGAGTGCGGGCAAAGTTTCCTCGCTTAGCTCTCTCAATGCTAGTAGATCCATCGATAAGGAAGGCAAGATCCACTCGCATTTTGCGACACGCTACAATACAAAAAACAATTATTACCCGAAGAACGCCATATTAACTCTTCTCATTCACTTGTTAACAAAAAAATATCACTGAGGGAAAGTGTATTTTCTGACTAGTCTCCAACCCAGCTTTAATTTTTGAAACATTCCATTGCCCTCAATTGTAAGTTCAATTCTGTTGTTTTCCTAACTGATAAACTCTTTGGTATTCTGTACCTCAATAACTGTACAAGTTTAATAATTAATATGAGGAGAAACAAGTGTTACTTGGCAATCCTTCGTTTTTCGTTTGTTATTCAAATTCCTTATGCTAAATTGGGCATAAAAGCACTCAAAATCAGTACAGTATTGTGATTAGTACTTGCATAGACAACGTATTCATAACACAGTTTAGTGGGTCGATGAAAAAGAGGCATTGTGTCTACAATGATGCATATGTCTTATCAGCGCTGGGAGAGTCCTTTAAGCATTATATTTTTGAAGTTGTCGTTTAATACAGTTTAACTACTGATGTGTCACAGGTACTTGTGTTAAAAGGCTAGTTTGACTGTAGTTATTTTGATCTAATTAATCTAACGACTATTTTATATACTTACTTTTCTTCGATGGTTTTGGCTTTGGCTTTGGCTCTGTGAAAAAGCAATAGTTTTTGTGTTCAATGGCTTTGAATTCGTTTATGTACAGACATAAAGAAACCCCCAAAATGACAAAAATAGTGTAATACAAAAGCCGAATGTTCTATTGAAGCAACCGACACTGAATAAACAAAACTGGTTTAGGTTGAAATGGGCGATATTTTAAAAGTACAATTTAATATCAAAAGTTACAATATTAGAAAACACAATATCTGTTTTACGCGCTCAATACTTTCCGTTACATCCAAAATACAAGATATCTCAAAAATACGAAAGAAAAGGTTAATTTTAATTTTAATTTGAGAGTGGTCGTTATGTATTACACTTAAACTTACGGTATATAACTAACTCGACAGTGTCAACACGAAAAAGAAAATCTGTGCATAAACTGTGGTTACTTACTTGGCTTTGGCTTTGGTTTGGGTTGTGGAAGGGGGGGCTTGGTAACTGAGATAAAGATGTATAAATAAAGTTTAGATATTAAAACCGTTACAAATTTAAGACAAAAATACTTTAAAAAATTCATCGGTAATGACAATAACAACTTTACCTATTAACAATACAATACAATATAATTACAATACAATGCAATGCAACACAATGCAATACAATACAGTAAAATAAAACATAGGTCATGGTTATCAACAGGAAAGTGCACAACACAAATTCCATTGCTAAACATAAAAGTAAATACTGGAGGATTACTCCAACTGAAAATATATGAAACAAAGTTAGACACCTTCCAACACAAACGCATGAGAAGAAATCTCACAACACACCGGCCAATGAAGGTTACTAATGAGGAAATAAGACACAGAACTAGGACCAAGTTAATGAGCGAACAATTTTACGATTCTAAGATGGATTGGACACGTACTGAGGATGAATTCATAACCAAAAAATGGCTGACTTGGGCTCCAGAAGAGAACAGAAGGAAAGGACCACCGATAGGCATGGTAAAGTATAACAAACAAACATCATAGCTAGGATTTCTATTGTGGAGAGAAGCTGAAAACGTAGGTGCCGACATTATTAAGTGGAGGTGCAAAGTCGTTGGCCAACTTCTCCACTAAGTACAAGAATACTCAACTGTGACTAAGTGACAAACGTTCGTACCTCCCTTGAAGCACCTGTTCCTAACAACAATGACCTGCGCCGTGGTGAGAGCTCTGTTATAGATCTGGATACATGATATCATGCCACGGAATCTCTTCTTGTCACCCGGCTTCGCGCCAGCCACAGCATCACTATTCGTGGCCAACTGTATCTTTCCTATCTTTCTCTTGGCCACCATACGCGTATTAATGAAGAGCTTTGCCACACCAGTATCCTTGTCATAGCTGGCTCCTATATAGTTCCAGCGGTAGGGCAAGATTTTCGCAGCCAGCAGACGCGGCGTCTTGCGGCCGCTGCGGCTTACGAAGCGTGCCATCAGCATTTTGCGCCGTATCATCCAAAGCTGGACACCATCGCCCTTAGGATTGTAATGGAAGATCGGGCCATATTTGGAACTGCAACACAAACAAAGAATGATAATTAGTAATGCTACAGAGATTGGCTGATGTTGAACAAAAAAAATCACTATTGGGCATTTGTTCATTCAGTCAAACAAGAACTGACTGGACAACAGATTTGGTGCTGCATCAGCGCATGTTTATGCAACTTTCTAGTTCCTGCATAAAAGTATTTTCGCCAAAAAAATAGAAAGCAACAATTGCTTCACAGAACGAACAGATGACATAATTTTCAGAAAGATCAGAACAGTTTACAGTCATGAGTGTTAACAGATTTTTGTTACTAACACACAAATCTTAATATCAAAAATCTCCATTAAATCTTTCGAATCTAATCAAAGGATTGCCAAGATGCCCTTGACTTGTCTTTAATAGATCGAAAAAGCCGTTAATCTTATTCTTCAGAAAATCTTGTCAAGGGAGAAATTAGAAGCACTTTATCAAATAACATTAAACTTTCAACGTCATCTGAAAATATTTTTTCAAGTATATATATATATATATTTAACAATTATTCCACGAACGCGCGTTGGATATGAGCTTTTAGATAGCGGACGAGGTGCGGAGCACCGAGTCGGCTATCATAAGCTCATATCCAACAAGCGTGTTGAGCGGCTAAACCTTACTGCTTACCCCCTCACTTACGTGCGTTCATTTGCCGCTTATTACCATCTAAATTACCTACGACCAGCTCCCAGCTGGCCTTGTAGCTCAGTTGGTAGAGCAACGGTGATCTGTTCCGTAGATCGTGGGTTCGAATCCTACCGGGGTCAGAGTTTTTTTTCTCTTTCTCCGTGTGGGCCCATTTCCTTTCTAGGGCTTTCGCTCAGAAGGAACCACTTGGGATATTTGTACAGCACTTCAAAGTATCATATTTATAACATTATATCTGTTTATTAGTGCTGAGCGGTTAAACCTTACTGCTTACCCCCTCACTTACGTGCTACCTTAACATGACACTGACGCTGTTGATCAGCAGAGAAGCAAAACACTCTTTCATTTTCATTTGGGAGTCACGAACAAAAGTAAACTAAAGTGCAGATTATAGTTTACCCTGATAGCAGGATAGCCCTCTCCTTGGAAACTTCGCAATATGGCGAACTGATGAAAGTGAATGAGCAGTAGTATACCTGGCTGAATTGGCAATACAAATACCACTAGATGTGGTCTGTGGAGGCTCAGTAGAGCACTAAAATCAACACGTACTTACCTTGGATAAATCCAGGCTACAATCGTAATAGAGTCTGGAGTGTCGAGTTTGCCGTTATTGGGGAACTTGATAAAGCTGTCAGGCTTGCCCCGGAATCGGGTGGAGTAGCCAGGTTTTTTGTTGGGGCCTTTGTCAAAAGGCACGCGCCCAAGGATAGCTTGTTCGTTATTGCCAGTTACATCGCGTCCTCCGGTCTTTTTCGTCAGTGGGAATACAGCTACAGGCTCTGGGATTTCTAAGGAAGAGAAAGAAATCGATGTTAAAACGTAAAGGGGAAAATATCATCAAATATTGGGTAAATTGGTTTAACGGGATTCTGGTTGCCAAGGCGAATTAAAGTTCCGTTATGCACTATTTGTTTTTATGCCACGGAGTGTTAGGATAAAAAATAGTCTTTGATGCACACAAAAAGTTTGATGGGGTTGATGACGTCTCACTTTCCTGATCAATCATCAGTTGCTTGCCACTGACAATTCACGATGTTTGGCGTGAGTACTTACGAAAAAGGGAAGTTAAAAAGGGAAGTTAAAAAGCATTTTGTTGTCAGCGAAACAATTCAAAACTTAACTGTCTCCAAAAATAAAGCTGGTGTAGTGAAACGAATAAACACATGCAAAAGGTTAAACAATGTCTACATTGGACAAGCAAGTAAGAAGAATTATAAACAATTTCAATATAAAAACTGAAGAAAACTAACATGTGTTGAACGATTTTTGTAACTAAGGGTGTGCTAGATTGACCGTACTGATGCCAGAATAGGATTGTTTAGAACAAAAACTTTGATCACTTCAAACGAACAGCACGCTTCTTTCGGAGAAACAAGTATGTTTTAAGCTCATACCGATTCGTAATTCGGGATAATCGTTCTACAATTTAGTATTTCGAGGGTATTTAAGAATCTTCCCAAATGTATTCAGTTCATATTCCGGAATGCGGTCAATCGAACGCATCCTAATCTTTGAACGTTTTAAAGGGATTCTCTACAATCGCGAGGGAGGTTAACTGCCGAAAATTTATGGTATAAAACAAAAAAAAACGACGTAGCTTTAAAGATAATCAATTTTAAAATGAACTTGTTGTGCTCGCTCACTGTTTGATAACCACTTTACGCATTGAAGTCTTTCAACCAAGCAAATATTTATTCAACTAGAAACAGCTTTATGGCGCTAAACTATGAGATGGAATCGTCACACAGCTTACCTTTAGGTGGTTTTGGCTTCGGTTTTGGCTTAGGCCCGACTGGGACTGTAGAGAGGAGTGAAAGAGCAATAAAAGTTAATTTCAGACTGCTAAAGATACTGACCGACCATCAGGATTGTGAGGCAAAAGCTATAACTTTCTGTATAATTATTGATTATTGTAGATTTGTTTCTCAGGACACTTTTATGAAATGTTTATTGAATGTTACTCTTGCAAAAAAGCGAAAACATCATAATAGGAGAAGAACCCTGGCAGATCTGACAAAACTTGTCAGGTAATTTCTCACTGCTGGTAAGATCGTGTTATGAGGCAATGCAACAACGCAACACTGATACAAAAACAAGTACAGCTAAACTGCTGTAAGCTATTCTAAGTAATTGAAAATATCTGCAATTGCGAAGCATTTGTTGGAAATTGATTTATGTTCGTTTTCATTTTAAGTTGTAAAACTCGTAAAGCATCGCAAGAGTGCATATTTTGCTTGTTCATTCCAAAATTACCAATACTTCTGATGCTAGTATTAAAGGTGTCGCAAGCGTCATATTGCTTCAGTTTTGGCCGCCTTTGAATCTAGATTAAACGTCTTCACTGAATACATTTTCTTGTCTGTTGTTCATGTTTTCATCTGCTCTTATTTAACGCAGTGTGAGTTATTAGTGGGTGTAACGCTTCATACAGTTTCATGTTAACAGTTTGAATACTTGTAACCCGAGTCTAACAACGTGGTTGACACTAAACCTCAAGGGGGTCTGGTGTACTCGCACCCTGGACTGGAGAACATTTCAGGGTTTTCGTATCCAGGGATGCACTAAGTGAGATTGTGAGCATAAATTGTTTCGGTGACTTGCTGTATACGCAAAGAATGAATATAAACGGTAACTGTCTATCACGACACAAGCACACCAGTAAAGAGTTGTTCACAGTGCTGCTGTTGCCATCGGAGTGTAGTTTTAGAACAGAAAATTAGGAAAGTCTAAATAAACTACTTTAAAGACAACTCTTACAAGTTTCAAAAACCCGTGATCCTTAGAAGCAGGAAAACCTTTTCGTGCACCAATTCCTAAATTGGCTGTCTTGTATTTCTTCTCGTCTAGGCTGCTTAAATAACGTACCTCGCTTGAAACACCTTTTCATTGCCTCTCTCATTTGCTTTGGTCTCAGAGCAATTGAGTAGATCTGTGCACACGAAACATCAGCTTTCAGAACGTTGCGGTTGCGATGTATTGAGCCAATTCTCACGGGTGCCTTAGTTGCAAGTCGCACTCTTCCAACGCGCTTCTTAGTAACTGGTTTACCATTGATCCAGAGCTTGGCAATGCCTGAAGGGTTATCGTATGTGAGAGCCACGAAGTTCCAAGCTCTATACCACACTGGTTTACGGGAGACGAGGGTAATCCGTTTGGTGACGCTTCGGTTTACAATACGTCCCACCAAACGCCGTGGGCCAACAAACCACAAATGCACGCTGGTGAAGCCTTTACGGCCATAGTGGATAATTGGACCAGCTCTCCCCAAGTTGCGCACCCATATAGCGATTGTAATGGATTTCTTCGTATCAAGTTTGCCACGATTTGGTAGTTCTATATAGTTGTTTCTCCTTCCAGGAATTCTCGTTGCACCTTTCGGACGACCATCGGGACCTTTGACACGTCCGACACGGACCTTGTTAAGTCTGGCTGGTTTGTTCTTCTTCCTGCTGATGTCTCGTTCACCATTTCGTTCGTCAAGAGGATATATGGCCACAAGTTTTCCTGTAAAGCACATTACGTTACATTTTACGTTGGTTTGGTTTACTTTGATCGAAATGCAACGGTGATATCAGTTGTTGCTCGTATTAGGAAGTATACGAGTACTACACTCATGCTTTTTATTTTTTTCTTTGAACATTTTAGCAAGAGGTTAAAACAAATTATCATATATTATTATCAGTCTTTGTTGAGATAAGATAAATGTAGAAAAACACTGAGCAATAACCTTTTTCAACTGACACGGACTGTGTCAGAGTTTAATAGCAAAGGTGTGATTACTCCCACTGTTAATTTATAAAATGATGTGCAAAAGTGCTTACATCTTACAGACTTTTCCATGATATCATCAGGGCCGTAAAGAGCGGGGGAGGGGCTGGGGGGCAACTGCCCTCCCCCCCCAAACAAAATGGTTTCCACTGAATTTTCAGAAAATAACGCTTCAAAAACGCCAGAAACAGCATTTTACAGCTTCAAAATTTGTCATTCCCCCCCAGACGTACCAAGCTACGTACGGCCTTGATCATACTAGAATATTTCCAAATAATTGGGACTATATCAGTAATGAATTTTTGTCTTTTTATTGCTATACAATTTTTATTAAAACTACAAGTACAACAGTAAAACTTAGTCTTGATTAAGCAAATTTGAGACTATTTGTGTATTTACAACTACAATTTTGTAGGTTAATATACAATCATAATTTATTTGCACTGAGTGCAAACAATCTATGTAAGCATCTAACTATAAGAACATAACGATATAAAAGAAACCGTATCAAAAACTATAGACACAGCCTTTGGTTTTAACAAAAATTCAAAAGTCTTATTAATCCATTCTTACTATTTAGATACCTTTCTACTCACAATTAGAGTTACCTAGAGCTTACCTTTCGTTGGCTGTGATGGTTTTGGTGGTTTAGGTTTTACAGAGACACGGAAACACCGTTTCTTTACTGCCTTAATTTGAGGACCACTCAGAGCCTTATCGTAGATTTGTAGACACGAAATTCTGCCACGGAATCGACGGCGATCACCAGGCTTGCTCCCCATAATAGCTGGGTAATTAGTGGACAGTCTTACTCGGCCAACCGTCTTTTGGATGATTGGGAATCCATCTTTCCATAGAGTTGCAAGACCCTCCTTGTGGTCATACGTTGCAGCGATGTAATTCCACTTCTTCGGTTTTAATCTTGGACTTTTTACGTATCTAAATAAGTAACGGGAGAAAACGGTTTCCATTAGAAAAAAAGAACAGTTGTAAATATTTCTACCGTTGCCCACCAGATACACAAACGATTAAGTATTTCAAAATTCTAACACTGGTCTGTTAGGCCTTTTTACAATGTTTCAGCAAGTTCGTCCCTTTCATATGAAGATGTTGGAAACTGTGAAAACAACGCTACGATTATGTAGGAAAACTTTTGCAAATGCTTAAAATTAATGCAGTTTGAGAACTATTTTCTTAACAAATCTAAACTAATAATGAATGATGGTGTATGAACAATCGAGAATAACACCTATTCAAAGCAGTTTACCTCTTTTGGATTCAGAAGAATGTTTGGAAAACTATCTCTATCGATAAACAATAACCCATTTTCGAATTGATTTGGTTCCAAGTTTTCATACATCTGCTATATTTTCTCGCAACAAGCCTCTACTCCAAGTTATTGTTTGGGAGACAGAAGCGTTCTTTGGAAATGAGCTATTCTCTTACCTGATTGGTCGTCGTGAGCGAGGCACGAACCGTGCAAACAACGTTCTTGGGTTGGTCAGCCACAGATGTACACCCCAACCTCTGGGCATAAAGTGGAATATGGGACCAGAGCTTTCTGGGTAAACCCAAGCAATAATTGTTATAGACTTCTTTGTATCAAGTTTTCCCTTGTTTGGGAACTTAATGTAGCTGTCAGGAAGTCCACGGAACTGATATGACCCAACTGGTAGGTTGTCAGGGCCTGGCGCAGGTTTGACATTCCTCAGCCTGCCGGGTGGAAGTCGTCTTGGACCGATGTCTTTACCTCGTGTAAGTGAGTTCAGGGGGTAAACAGCAACTGGTGGAGGTAATTCTGAAGGGTAAAAAACACAGTTTTGTTTAGAAACTAGAACGAAGTAAGTAGAATATAAGAAGAGTCTGATATCTACGTTGTTCGCAAAACGTCGCTTGGACAGTTTGAGTTGTGTTGTTCTTAGTCATCCCTGTTGGTAATTTAGTTATGAAAGACTGGGATGCGACTTATTGCTTTGTGAGATACACTTCATTTCAAACAATTTGATTGTTTCAAAAGCATCACAGGAGAGTCCGAGTGCCTGATAACGCGTTCAGTTAACGCAGCAAGATAAAGACAGCGCAAATGTACAGGTCAGACGATTCCAGAATACAGATTTACTTACTGGTTGGTCCCGTCGGAGTAATAGGACGGGTAGGATAGGTGGGCGGGGGCGGCTTTCCTATAAATTAGAAAAAAGAGAAAACTGAGTAAACTGAATTTACTTTGCTACTACTTAGCAAATATAGTTATTGGGGAGAAAATAGACAACAAACAATCAAAAAATAGTCATTTAAATCAATAAAACAGTACTAAAGTGCTGGGAATGATTCTGTAATGTAGTCAGGTATCCTCCCAATGAATTTAGGTTATGCATTACGAAATCCTACACGCAGAACAAGCAGTGTAGTGTTACCACGCTACCGTGTTATGATAAGAGTTAAGATACATTTACTTACCATCGTTTTTAATTAAAACCTAACAAAATTGTGAAAGCAACCATCCATACTAATCTATGATGAGTAGTGGGAATAAGACAATCTTAGACAACAGAGCATGGAGTTAGATAACTGATTGTTGGAAAATTTTTCCCCATCATATACACAGAAAAAGGCCACTCACTTGGTTTAAAGCACACCTTGGCCTTTTTCCTAATCGCATAAACAGAAAGCGCTTTCTTGAAGATGTGGATACACGCAACTGCACCCTTATAGTAGCGGCGGTCTCCGATTCGCGCTCCAACACGGATATTCCTTCTCGTAGCCAACCTGATTCTGCCAATTCGTTTAGCAGCGACCCGTTTCCCGTTCACAAACAGCTTAGCTATGCCACTGCGTCCATCGTAGGTGGCGCCTACGAAGTTCCAGGCGCGATATGTCGGACCTTTTCCACGGGGTGAGACGAGATATCGCGTGAACCTGCCGTTGCGTTTTACAAATCGGACAAAAAGCTGCCTTGGACGTGTCATCCACAGATGTACGCCCCATCCGCGTGTGTTGTAGTTTACGATTGGACCGGCGCGTCCCTTATGTTTGATCCAAGCCAAAATAGTGATAGATCTCTTAGTGTCAAGTTTGCCGTTGTTTGGAAATTCGATGTAGCTGTTCGGTTTCCCTGAGAATTCCGTAGCACCATTTGGTTTACCATCTGGACCGGGAACATTTCTCACCCTACTGAGTCTTCCCTCAGGGTTATTGTTCCCACTTGCATCGCGTCCTTTGCTCGGCTTATCAAGAGGATAAAAGGCAACCTGGACACGTGGCTTTCCTGATGATTCAATGTTCAATATCATCAGTAATGAGCTCAAATCCTCATCCTTTAATTTTCACAACTGCCAAATGTTACACTGTTACAAGTTTTAACTGTTTTTAGTGACGTTTATGATCAAAGTTAACGATGAAAAGCGCTATATCATCTGAGGCTTTACTTTAAGAACGTAACTTTACGTCCACAGTGAAATTGCCTCTTTATAATGCGGTCGTCCGTTTTTTAAAAATGTTGAAAAAAAATGTTCATAATATTTTGAAAGTCTGGGGAAATAATTCGTGGTTTGGGAAGTCTCCTGATGAATTTTAAATATAATGTTCGGAAAGACTTTATGGGGGGAAGTAATTAACTAGTAGGATTTTGTCTTTGGGGAAAGTGATGCCAGGTTTTTTCTTTGGGGAAAAGTAAGGCCAGGTCTTTTCATTTGAGGAATTGTAAGGCTAAAACGATTATTTGGGGAAACGCAAAGTTTGCCGTAACTTTTAGTTGCAAGAGAGAAGGAAAGCTAGGACCTACATTGATAGGAGAAGGGGGAGAAGGGGGAGAAGGGGGAGTAACGGCACGGCTTCACATTCTAGGGAGAAGTAAGGTCAAAACTGTACAATATATACACACCTGGCGGCCGTTTTGTTGGTGGTTTTGTTGGCTTCGGTTCTAAAACAGAAACAGAGCATTATTACAACTCTCATCAGGATATGTACTTTTCCAAGCTTCACTGGAATAGGGGAGGTGGATTCGTAGGTGCATTCACAGGCTCTTTACAGGATATCTAATTGTACAGTGGAACCTCTTGGTCCTGACAAACTGCTCACTCATTTACTTTTAAAAATACCTCTATAAAACGGACACTCGTATATACGAACAAAGGGCAATTCGACTCGACCCCAGAGACCAAATTTCATAAAGAAACTGACATTGCGCACTGCCGTTGTACTGTTCCTATAACACGTTAAGTGTAAACTTGCATGCTTGAAGGTCAGTATAAATCGGGTTTCTGTATTTCTTAAGCTATCCAAAAGCCCAAAATACTCTTCAAACACTTCTACTACAGTAAAACCCGCGAGTAAGAACCTGCATTTTCCAGGGTTAGCCTAAACAGGTTCTTACATAAATGGTGGTTAACACAAAT
>JAOEHT020056599.1:0-13874 GCA_025448195.2 Parazoanthus atlanticus | reverse complement strand
ACTATGCTTGTAAGGCGAACGTTGTTCATATCATTTCCATCTCCATTATCTACTATGATAGTAACTAACGGATTGCCTTGCGGAGGATTGTTTATATGAAACGAAACATGTACACGGCAATCTGGAGGCTCCAATCGATCCGCTGCAATATTCTGAAAAGCAAAAAAATGCAACACTTACTACCATGCACCTATTTGGCATTACTCTGGTTTTTTTCTTTATGAACAAAAACAATCTGAATTCCGTTCCAGGTCTTTCATTGTTTCCTTCATTAAAAAATACGTTTCAAGGACCTTCCGAGATTATACGATTAAATTGTAGAAATGTTTCATAAGCTAAGATCAAATTAATTAGCTTCCGCAGTTTACGAGGAACGTTTTTAAAAAGCTAAATTTTACAATTTGACTTTTAACTTCATGTGATAGAATAAAATAATAAAATCGGCACGCTCAGTCACATCATGATGCAAGAGCTCATGTCACTTCAGCGATTTCCACAAAAGTTTATAGAGTGGATCAGACAGCTGTACAGTTGATCTGAATATACATATTTTTTTATTATTATATTTGCATAAACCAAATTTGAAGGCATTAACGTTACCTGGCTCTGTTCATTTAGTAGAAGATCTTCACTGTATACCGACCACATCTTTCCTTTGAAATTCAAGGTTTGATGGCATTCTAAACGTTTATAGCCCACACTCTCTAAATCTCTCGATGAACACTGCAGTATTAAGCAAAAGATGATCAATGGTAATTTCGAACTTGAATGTAGAATTATACATTATTTTATTATATATATTTTATTAGATGAAACGTTTGGTATGTAAAGTGTGAACATGAATGAAACATCCTTTAGAAACAACTTTAATTATGTGGCTTAGAACGCGTCACAGAACGATTATTTTCAAACAGTACACTCTTTTCTTATAAGAACACGTAAAATTTGGCTGAGCCTGAGAATGTTCTTAACTCAGCCCACACATTTTCTTAACTTTTTAGGCAAATCTCAGCCTCAACGTTCTTATAAACAAGGTTCTTACAAAACAAAAATAGTGAAGTCACATTACAAACATGAATTTCTTACGATTATATCCGACCGCAGGTTAGCACAAATGCTCACAAGGAGCACCAAGCAACGATCTACCCATCGTTCGAAAACCTGAATTGCTCTGACAACAGTGACCCGTTCACGATCCTTTTCCTCCAATGCTAGGCCCTTTTTACAGAAATGACTGCATTCAAAGGTCATTTTGGACAGTTCCATCTTCCTTCTGTCAAGTTCTGTCCAAAGACCTTGCCGGGAACACATCATCGATACCTGGGGCCAGTCAGAATCGTCTTCCAAATTGATGGGATACACACTTAAAGGGAAGGTAATCTTTACTTTGGGTTCAAACTTGTGCTTAACTTTCGGTTCGCACTGAAAGTGAATAATTGGTGAAACGCTGTACTTGTCTGGAGGTCCCGTCTTCATAATGCTTAAGGTGATGGTAGTCGTCTTATCCAGTGCCCCTTTGGGAATATCAATCACCGAGTCGTAGAATGGTAGCTCTGCTCCATCCGGACCAACTTCAAAGGACATCGACAAGGACTTCTCGGCTGAAATATAAAACCAGAATTTAATAATCCCAGATTCATTTAATTTCAGATCACAAGCTAGCTAAGTAATAAATTCAAAGATGTTATGGAAGTACGGTGCAGAGCTAAATATCAGAGGACATTTACTTTACATGATCATCTGTTCAGTTTCCTATGGAAAACAATTTTAAAGGATTTGTTCAACTGGAATCTCTTAATTTAGACCACCGGAATAAAAGCATTTAATAGAATACCTCCAAAGATTTTTGAAAAGTGACGTAATTGTTTTATTATTTTAAGCATGGTTTTGGCAAGGCTTATGGAGATCTAATCAAAGAAAAATAATATTTGGGGATCCTTGGCCTTGTCAAGGATCACCAAAAGCAAAATGTGTTATTCGCATAAAAGCAGGTATAAGCTTAACTTAGCACTCGAAGCATATAGGTCCGCGGCGAAAGAATGTAGCCACTGCCTTTAAGGCTACATGTTGGTGAATAATAATAATGTAAAAACGACAAAATGTTATTACAAATCGCCTAATTATCTCCATTGCACCGCCGACCAGCGAAAGCGCTTAGCAGTCAAACTGAGTCAACATACCGTGTAGTTTTCCTTTTCCATTATTACTTCTGTTGGCCATTTGAGGTTTTTTCCTTGAATTTTAAAGCAAACAATAAAAGCTTCCAAAATGAAAACTTTCCGTGCCGGATTTCAAAGTAAAGAGGAGGTGTACGGAATCTTATACATTCTTTTCGGTGGCCTTAAATGATGATTTAGCTCAGTCTTCAGTGATCAAGGCCAAAGTAAGGGCTAAGGTAGTAAAAAGGTAAGGACTTTACAGCCAGACTTGTTGTTTAGCCGCATTAAGTTAACAGATGCATCCTTCGTGAGTTTTTTTTTAACCCTGTTTTCAATTATTTCTTTGTTTCTTTAATGCTGCTGGAGCTACAATTACAGGATGAGCAAGTATCAGCTTATTTCAAGTGGAAGTGCATGAATATGTTGTAAATGTTTTCGAAAACAATGTTTTAACGCTTGTTAGAACATAGCTGGAAATTTTTCGCGCGCTTTTTGTATGACGCGAGCGTGCATCTACATCTCGATAGACGCACAGTGTGCGTCTATATCGTAAACTGAACAAGCAAGTAAATCTGGGAAGATAGCTGGAACCAAAAAAGTGGGTTCAAAGGGTTTCTAAATGGAAAACGAAGTAATTGAAGGTGACGATCAAGAAATGGCCGGAAGAGGAGCTACCACACTTGATAAAAAAAAGTGAACTACGAAAACAAACCGGTCGATCAACAGCGGCTCGCAGAGAACGTTTTCTTTTTGCTTACTGGATGAATAAAGTGGCAATGTTCTAAAAGAAATGGTCCATGTTTTAGCTGTGCGTCTATCGAGTTATGGATGCACTTGGGAAAATGGGAGAGCACTCGAGAAACTAGAGCTTCGCCTCATGCCACTCAAACGCTTCTCTCATGCTCTCCCAACTTCCTGCGTGCATCCATAACTCGATATACACATTATTTACTATGATACCTAAATGTGTGAATCGGCCATTCATTTGTAAAAATTTGCATTACACAAGGAGCTTGTGTTCTTTATAAACATGACGGCTTCTTAACATTTATACAATATTGTACTTATATTAGTCATTTGTCAATATTTGGTTGAATAAATTTGATTTGAGTTCAGTCTTCATTTGGTTTTAAGCGATTTTGTGACTGCATACGCCTCGAGTTTCTTGAAAACATATTTAATGAAATAAAAGAGAATTACTGACCTGTGCAGTATTTGTAAGCCAAATCATCTCTCCGAACTTCTGAGTGACTGAGCATCTTGCTGATGACTTCAAAAGATGGTGGCTCTTTCTCATTATCAAACCACTGCTTCAGCATTGAGAAACAGCTTTCCCCACGACTCCCACATGATCTTTCAATATCCTCTACCTCTGACTGTTGAAAACCTAGCACGTGGCCAAGAGATTTCCACTCAGGACCAACTTCAAGGGCAAGATTGAGGAGTTCAATTGGAGTAGGGCTGCCATGCCGCTCCTTTATATTGGACAGAAAGTACTTATGAACATGTAACGCTAAAGTATAAATGTGAGCTAACAGCGTTCATTTTCAAAACTTTCACAAACTACTTTATATGATAAAAAAACGACGGACATATGCATGGCTTGGTAGCAGGGCGGGAAGAGGGTGGTCGGCGAAACGAGCGGTCCACCTTTGTTCTATTTGTGATACAGGAGTAAGGCCTGGGTACCCCCGTTTGTAATCATGATCATGGCTCGGCCTCCCGCGATGCTTTAAATGATGCTTGAGTCGAACATATTTTTTATATCCAACCGTCTTTTCTTTTGTCGATTTTTTTATTCTCATTTTTTCAGAACTGCAACCAAGATCAACGTATTGTTGGTATTACTGGGGAAAGCTCAGACTTCCCAGTTCTTATGAAGCCGTTAAATTTAGTTTCGATATTTCTAGTTTGAAAAAAATCAAGAAGTGCTTCATTCGCGACCTATTGTGCCATTCCACGTTAACCCACGCTGTCAAGCTTTATATATATCAAAACGAAGTAGCTAAAATCCAACATATAAAATATTTAGAATGAAATAGATTGGAACAGGTTTAGTTATGGTATTTAAGAGTTCGGAGCTCAACTACTCGCGTTTTTTTAGATGCCTTCAATCCGAAACAAATTGTAGAAAGGCCAGCAATAGATTCCAAAATTTATGCCAATGCCTTTTGACTAATAAGTTTGAGAACAGAATATGCAACGGCTTAGATATTCGTCTTTCAAGTTAAGTTATATTTAGAAAGAAGTGTCGCTCGAGCAAAAACTAAATCATCAGTAAATTACAAGTACTCGTTAGCATTTGCTGAAAGAAAAACGCTCAGTTGAACTTACTTCGCTCTCCTTTTTTGGTATAAATTTCAGGAATGAGCTTCACTATACATCGCTATCATCTGTTTGATCAAACAAATGTAACTATTCCAGCAATATGTAAATATCTCCTCGTAAAAAGGTTCACTGGCCATCGCCTTTGTGGTACCCAGTCCCTACTCCTGCACCGCACATAAAGCAGACAGTTTCTTTCGCTGCCCAACTTCTTCCCACTCTGCTTGGTACAGCCATTTCAATGGAAGGCATTTAGGGAGTGAAATGCCGACAAAATGATGGGGGGGAGGGGTGTGTCCGACAGCTCAGCGTAACCCTAAACCTTTAAAAACATCAAATTTAAGCCATTTTTGGCATCCTAGAAAGACCTTCATTTCTTGTTTAGCCCTTAAACGGCCAACGTTTTTCCAACCTAAAATCTAAAGCTTAAAAGCAATCAAAATGAAACTTGCAGTACCTGTAATCCAATTATGAACACATTTTTTGACGTTAATTGGGTGCCATCATCCTTATAATTTACGCAAAATTAAGTATGCAAATTAAAGTTTGGATCAGAAAATGGGACTTTTTTGACAAAATTTGTTCTAATTTCTTCTTTTCCACTTTACTCTTCATTATTTTCCTATTTGAGGCTGTAAAAACACGTTTTCTACTAAGTTCAAGCAAATTTGCTGCAATTTTACCAAAAATAATTTTTGAAAATTCCAAGATGGCGGCCAAGATGGCGGACATGTTATGAAACAATTGTTGCCATATTAACGGTTCTTAATTAAAACTTGATTGTTGTTAGGAAAAGTAATTAGCTAACCCAAAGCTACCTACATGCCAAAGCTCGATTTTTTATGTGCTGCCATTTGGAAAATCATGGGGGAGGGTCCGATTGACCCCCATCCCCCCTTCGGCTGATTTGTTAGTAAAAATAGCTTTGCCGTTTAAGGGTTAGGAAAATGACAATGAACGATTTTCGATGGGATGGCTTCAACAACCCTTCAGCTTTTTTTCTTGTCTTTCTAATTTCAAGCCTGATTTTCTGCTTCTTTACAAATGTTAAAACGGTGCCAAAATGATATCTCAAAATATACCATACTGCAAGATATGACACCCTAAAAACAATAAAGCCTCCGCTCACCCACCGTACCTTTTTTCTGGTAGTTCCCCCTCCCTCCTTGCTAGCAACCCAAGCCAGTTGACGACCACATGCAAATTCTCAGTCGCTAAATGCTAGCGGAATCTCCACATACAAATTCAATTCTTTGTGCCCTATTTTTCTTTTATACTCGGAAAGCAAATAATTTAGTTTTCTTGTTTCTTTAACTTAGTTATGATTTTGAAGACATCAAGATCGGAGTCCCAGGGGCAATCAGTCAGAGAAAATGTGATGCGCACGAGGATGCTTTGAAGGCTAAATTTAAGAATCCATTGATAAAAAACATTTCCAAATATACTTGCTAAAGAGACCATTCATTTACTTCCATTATTTCAGTGCTTTAAAAAACCTCCTAACAATTTTATGAGTAAAAATGGAGTGAAATAATCAAAATTATATTTTTGCAAGAAAATGAAAAAATTGGTTCAGCTGTTATCACTTCTTATTTACCTCGTTCTCAAGACACCAGTCACCTGACGCCGTTGCCATAGCTCCAGAACCTTTACCTACTGGTTCAAGCTGCACACAATCATCATCTGCACAGTCGTACACCCCATGAGTCTTACATCGTCTTCTGTTCTGGCTTGCAACACAAAACCTATACTTTGTGGTCCAAAGCTGTCCCAACTCTCGGGAAGTTATCTTCAGGACTGTATCAAGGAATTGCCGTATTTCGCCAGTAAGCTGGTTTCTTTTCTCTTCTGGCAATGGTCTACCGGCATCCTCTAATAACACTTTGATAAACGACTTATACCAGGTGATACAAAAGTAGAACTCTATTCCACAAAAGGAAAGATTCATCTGCAAGCCGTTTCCGAAGACACAGGGCTCGCCTGTACAACGCATCGCAGAAAACCATTTACGGCATTGTTTGCAGACAAGTGAAAATACAGTAGGTCCAATCAAACCATCCAGGAACTGCACATAGAGAGGACAGGGAACATCTACGAACGCCCTCTTTGTGAGAGCTCTCAGCTTTCCAGAGCACTACAACAAAAACAAAAAATATTGTAGACGAAATATATGTGATTCCGTTTATATCTGAAGTAATATTAAATATTATGTTATATTAAATAAAGAATTAAAGTAAAAAGGTCAAATAAATTTATTGTTTGCACCTTCTCTTTTTTTCATCCCATCCCTCACAGCGACGGGGAAATGATACAACCTCCCCCCTTCCATCTCATTAATTTAGCCAATTAAGAAGAACCGAAGTTTTCGTAAAGTTCGTTACAATTTACTATTTTACGCTATTTTCATCTGTCCTAAAACCCACTGGTGCATGAATTCAAGGCGGTAGCCAGACCAAACTTTTTACCGAGGCAATATCACGAGGGGAAAAATAACAAAAGAAAAAAGGTCAATTTAATTGAACAGCCAAACAGCTAAAAAATGCCAGACAAGGCTTATAATTAATTCCATTTAAAGGCATCGTAGAATGTAGATTTTTTCGAATTCTTGTGGCGGTCGTCGTGTTGTAATACAAGGGATGTTCACTAGGTGTTTCCTTGCTTGTAACAGGGAAAAATGTAATGTCTGAACTGTGCTTTGGAAATACATGCAACTAAGTGCAAAAAAAAGGGTGTTTGTACAAACTGAACAACTGTAACCTTCCAATGAATATCTCTTGTTCAATCACTGGGTGTCAGCAAGAACGTCAACGTTTAGTCAAAACTGAAGGTGTTATTAATATTAAACTCAAAATTAGTTGTCAAATCCCAAAAGTTCCTTCTATGAAAACGAGGCGGCCTTGTCGTTGAAAGCCGCTGTATGTTTTGTGGGATCGTAAACATTTAAAATGTTCTTTTGGGAAAGAAATATTTTTTAATGTAAAAAAAGGCACGAAAATTTAAAAAAAATCAGTGTCAAAATTTTTACTGAGGCAAGTGCCTCGGTTCGCCTCATACTGGCTACGGCCCTGGGATTCTAGAAACGATTTTAATATTAACACGAAACACATTACGTCCAGTCTTCAAATCTGAAATTAGTTTCTTGGTCAATTTTGCTGCGAAAATTTAACAGCGCTTCGTAATGATACCACTACAATTATATGCGACTGATCTTATACGGCTGTTAGGCAAAATTCCTTTATAAAATTTTTAAAATTAAACCTTTCTATAGAAATGAATTGCCAAATTGATATGTCTAAGGAGTGTTGAAAAAGAAAATATTATTAAGAATTCATTTAAAAACTCAGTGGAAAGCCATACCGTACATAATGCCTGGCCGACGTGAGGCATCTGAAATCATATTTCAGAAACAAAGCGACTGACAGCAAACCAATTATTCTCGCTTTTCTCGCCATTGAAAATTCAGCACGGTATATTAATTCCACAGCTCTGAAACGTTCATTTTAAAATTATAATAATTTACCTTTCTTTCTTTCTGTTGCAGAGCTTCTTGCTCATTGGGCAGTTGTACAACAGTTTCACCTTGCAAACTGAGGGAGAAAAGAAATGTTATCAATTAGAGCTACAAAAAGGTACGCTTGAAAGATATTCAAAATCAGACCTATCATTTTACCGGTTATTACAGTGGGGTGAATTTATTGGTAGTAAAAGCAAAAATCATGCGTTGAAGAGTAGTTCTGAACAAACGAAACGGAATTATGGATTTTAGTTTTGTAATTCCCAAGACACGTTTCCTACCTGAGCTCTGATCCAGTGTTCTGCCTATTATCTTCTGAAACAGAAAAAGCCATATACACAATATCAATCTTTATTTTTGTAATATAAATGTCAAGGGCCATCATATATGAATGACCTTTTCAGACTCAAACTCACTAAATACAACCTGCGTAGCTCAAGAACCAAGCCACGCCTCTCACGGTTTGACTGACAATAGTTGCAATGATCTTCTGGCTACAAAGCAGTACGTAGTTCTATGGAACCAGCTGCCCACAGATGTAAAAAACTCAAGTGATGTTAGATCCTTAAAATGATCTCTGTGTTCACATATGTTTCCCAGATGAATTTTAATGTCGTTTTACGTAATGTAGGATGGGTTTCAAGTTGTGTAATTAGATTTATAGTAGCAAGATATATATAGATAGATAGACAGACAGACAGACACACAGAGAGACAGAGAGACAGACACAGAGATAGATAGACAGACAGACAGATAGATGGATGGACGGACGGACGGACGGACGGACGGACGGACGGACGGACGGACGGACGGACGGACGGACGGATGGATGGATGGATAGATAGACAGAGGTAAGATAAATATCAGCTTTACTGGTATGTTACAACTTTACAATGTATATTGCCAAAGCTGATTAAAGCAAAATAAGAAAAACATTTACAGCGATATCTGATCGCAGTTACATAAGAATATCAACCACAATACTAACGTTTACAAATAGATTTGGGTAACAATTAAGTGTCTCTTAATATGAAACATTGTGTGATATATTTCGCAGTGCAACGAATGGAAGATTGGTATATGAGATAAATTCTCATAATTGTCAAAGGTCAAATTAAGGATCTGGCTTTGGTTTGGTATAAACCGTTCACGTATGTTTTTATAGAGAGTGCAATGAAAAAGCAGATGCATTTCGTCTTCAATTTCATTAAGATTACAAAATTTTCCTCACGTGGAAGTTTAGGTCTGCAATGCCCACCTGTTTCAATGAAAAGCTTGTGGTTGCTTGTACACAGTTGTATATAGTTTCTTCTTGTGCCTGTGTTTCTAAGTACGTCTATACTACTATTAGCACAAAATCCTTGTTTAAAGGTGCGATAAAAATTGAGTTTTTTGGATTGGGTAACTTCCTCTCTCCAAAATTTTAAGTAATTAGTCTCTATGTTTTTCATTAGTTGAGTTATGGTACTTGCTCTCAGGGAATCTAGGGTTTCGATATTTTGATAGCTTGTTTCTTGGAGAGATGATTTCAGTTCACTGACGTATGATTTTCTTTTTCTGAATCAAGTTGTTTTGATATAAGAATTAAACGCCTGTTTTACAATTGTGTTTTCGTCTTTATTGGATAGATAAATCTAATATTTTAGTATTTTCTTAGCAAGTGTTATTTGAATTGGCAGTCTTCCCAATTCACCTCTGGTTGCCGAATTTGATGCCCTTCGATTGAGCTCCAAGAACATTTTACAGAATTTTAAATGAACCTTTTCAACAGGACTTTGATCCCATTTCTCGAAGCTTAGATTTTTGAAAGTTCCTCATACCTCACCACCATAAGTTAGAATTGGAAGGGTAGTGGTGTCAAAGATTCTAAACGCTAAGCGAAGGGGTAGTTTGGATATGTTTATGTATTTTTAGATTTTATAGATTGCACGTAATGCTTTTTCACAAAGACTCTTTTGTGCTATCGTAAAATTTCCCGTTGGAGTGAGCTTAATCACTAAGTAGGTATATTCTTGTACTATTTCAATCAATTCATTTTGGTAGTAAAATTGAAGACTTTTTGGTTTCCTGGCAGATTTTTGAAAGACCATAATCTTTGTTTTCTTTAGATTGACATCTAACAACCAAGTTGAGCAAAAAGAATCTAAGCTATTTAAGCAATTTTGTAATACATGTTATAAAAAAAGATAACTACTTACTTGCGATCGGCAACAAACTTTTGCTGGTCCGGCGGTCCAAGATGGGCCAGAAGTGTGGACATCTTTTCAAATGCTCCTCTTCCTAATGTCTTGTATTCCCTTTTATGGAAAATTGAAGTGGTCTCACGATTTTGCGTCAAAATGAGAGTACTGCACACGAATGCAGACAACTCGACAATTTGATATTCCATAAATTCAATGCAAAATGTGTGGCTACATACCCTGCGAGCAGAGATCTCTCATATCGCCACGAAGAACGAGACGTTCAGAAATGTTTTCCTCAAATTATAATTGGTTTTGTATGACCAGAACATATTCCCCTTCCTTTTTACTGAACGAGCATTCTCATACATACAATATTCTTGAATTTCACATATTATAAACTACATATTATAAATCTAGATATGCTTTAAGTAACCGCCATTACTACTATAAGCTAAAATATATTAGGGTGCAGGATTGCCTGATTAACCCACTAGGGTTGTAAATCCTGAACCCTCCACTCTATTTATTATAAGTTCCTTTAATCATGTAGATACCATTACGTGGAAAATAAATATACCGTTGAAACCGTGACAAATTATTTGTGCGCTCTCTTGGCTAAAACAGGTCACACGGTACACTCTCACAGGTTAATGATCAGGCAATACCCCTCTTCTAATAATGTCACTATTCCTCGTCCGAAAGAAAAACAAAGCAAAAACTAGGCAAGAAACTCGTTGTATACCTAATTTGAAGTAACAACAACCTCTTGTGGAATGAACTGCACAAGCTATCAAATCTCTTACGGTGAACTACATTCCTGTAAACATGAATTAATCTAACTTCCATTTCAACTACTTTGATGTGACATTGAGCTGGTTTGAGATGGCAACATGAAGATTTTTGTTCGGTTGGGTTATAAAATAAATATACCCCTTTGTAACTCACTGGTAGATGGAATGATATTCTGCCCTTGGTTGAGACAAAACTTCACAGTCTTGAAGTTCTGCTTCTCGGGACTTGTCCGTTTTTCTGACTCTCAGCCACGGACAGAATATCATCCGATAGACCAGATGCCAAAAGGGGTCTATTCACTAAATAGTTTATTCAACCACGTTTCATCCAACGGCAAACACATTGTTCAAAATAAGAACGTGCACTAAGTTGAAACGTTACAATATAAAAATATACATTTACCAAAAACAATAGAATTATAAAGTTAAAATATTACAATCTTAAGATACACAAGAATGCAACACTTTTGCCAAAAATTGCCTATATACCTTCTGCTGGCGAGGTAAGTGCCAATCTTTTCCTGGTGGTTCCACAACAGCTTGTACAGTGTCATAACACTGTTGTTGCTGATAAACGAATATCCAGGCTCGTCATTTGAGGGCACTTCGCATTCAGATGAGATATCTTCTATAAACCTGAAAACAGCAAACCACTCGCTTGTAAGCTAAAATCACCCATCAACAACTATGTGAAAACAAACGTTGTGGAGCAAGCACAAGGACTAGAATCACAAATTTCGTAGTCTTCTGAAGCACATAATTATTTCTGCTAAGGACTTGACTGTAAGCAATCATTCGGATAGTAAGGATAAAAACAAGAATTCTAAGAGTGCGTTTCTGTTCACTGTCAATATCATTATTAATTTGATCACTTGCATGCCAAGATAGTCAATTCAGTCATTGCAATATTATATATTTAAATTCTCCCATCATTACTGTCAAATTCATCATCTAAATATTATCATTATCATTTTCATCCATCTCATTTTATCATAGGATTAGCAAATTCCATCTATCTCTGATCATCATTTACAATTAATTCTGACGCTGTCACTGTTAATTTCTACATTCTCACTGTCTAACTGCAGCAACAATTAACAAGGTGAAGTTTAGATAGATATCTGTAAATCGTAAATAGGTGTCTTTCTAATCTGTAGTCATTGTTAAGTAAAGCAAGCAGCTACAAAGTAGTTAAATATCATTCAAATATGTTTTATATTTTTGTGTAAGCAGAACATGTCTGCAATTCTGTTATCTATAAATTAAGACCTTTACAATCATTATTCAATCCCACACCGATTCGACAAATTTGGAAACAGCTCTACAAATATGGATACAGTATACATAAAGTCGACAACATGTTTGAGAGTCAATAATACCTTCGCATCTTTTCAAAGTTTGCTTGGAGGAAACCATTGAAAGGTTCCATATGTTTTTCTTTTGTAAAAAGAACACGATTTGCCAAGCTCTGGAGAACCTGAGAAGGTAATAAACAAATTTAATAACGCTCTCGACTCAGAACTACAGACATAGTACCTCATACCAAAAATGACAACAAGTTGGAACATACCTCAGTCAGCAATAATATTAATAAACATCTGAAAAAACGGCCGCGAGACTTTGAAATTCGTCTTAGTTGAATTAAAAGATACCAAAAATTCCTCAGGTTTGGAAAATAGTTTCAGGATTATACAAGTTACCAAAAAATTCCTCAAGTTTGGAAAATAGTTTCAGGATTATACAAGTTACCAAAAACACTTATCACTAGTAGTTTAATGGTCACATTAAAGAGTTTCTAATCTGCTTGTGTTTGACTGTGTAATGTTGTGCAAGGCAGAGTCGCTGTTGTACTGTCGTGACTACTGAGACGTGTGGGAATGTTATCTGCTTTACAGTTGAGTGACGTGTGAAGTGTCTTCTGCTTTTCTGTTAGTTTACTTAATCTGTGTTGTGTTGTGTTGTGTTGTGTTGCGTTGCGTTGCGTTGCGTTGTGATCTGTTGTGATGTTTTGCTTTGCGGTGTGTTGTGTTGTGTTGTGTTGTGTTGTATTGTGTTGAGCGGTAGTCTGCCTTCATTTCGCGTCTTTCCACCTTGTTTATACCTTAGATAACAACATAAGTCCTCTTCTAAGTCTGCCTTGAGGTTGTTGATCCACAATCCCTGTCACATGTGGTGATGCTGTGCAAAATATGGTATAGTATATTAACGATTCTCATTTTCAGAAATAAGAAACCAGAACACGCATGTCATCAACAAATAAAATATTCACAAACACGGCAAAATGAAAACAATAAAAGGTATGCTATTTTTATTGTTTTAGTATCTCTTTCTTAAAAACTACATGTATCCTAACTACAAGAAAAACGTGTTCAGTCTCCGCTCTGTAAGTTGTAACCTTCGCGGAAGGCACATTCTTTCTTTTCTCAAGCCACGAACTACTAGTTATGGACTTCATTCTTTTAGTTATTCATCTGTCTGACTATCGATTTCCCTTTCAGACAATTTACGAACCTGTAACCAATTTAATGAATTTAAAAAGTATATCCTTAGAGTTAGAAATAGAATTATTTTTCAAGTATCGTTTTTGGTATATTTGTATTGTTATTCAGTATTAGTTTTACTTGTAGTTTTAGAATGGCTTAAGTTAGTAATTTCTGCTTGGAGACATTAGCTCATTATGGCTATTCGAGTTGCAATAATATAAATGAAAAAATTTCTCGATGCTGAATGGCTAAGAGCAGTGCTGTTTTGAGGAGATTTAGAGCAGAAAAAAGAAAATTTAGAGCAGAAAAAAGGAAATTTATTTTAAGGTCCTCAAATTTATAAAACGAACAGTTTTTTCTCCACTTTTGACAGATTGCAGTGTACTAAAATATTATGGTTTGTTGAATAAATTAACTTG
>JAOEHT020056598.1:0-22384 GCA_025448195.2 Parazoanthus atlanticus | reverse complement strand
AATGCAGGGCAGGCGGAGCAAATTTCTGATTGGGGGAAGGGGGGGGGGTTGGTACGAGCGATGAAGGCACAAGTTTTCTAGGGGGATCCAGGGCATGCTCCCCTGGAAAAGTTTCAAGTTTAGGGAATCTTCTAAATTTGCAAATCACTTATAAAGGCATTAAGTAAATTACCACCTTAGTGTGAACGTATTTCTACAAAAACAAAAACAATAAACAAACTGAGATACATGATTGTTACCGATAACGCTATCAAAACGTTGCTATAGCTGCGAGAATTAACTTCGTTTTTCATTCACATGAATTATTTTTGAAATGAACAAAATAAATCTCAACTACGGAAAGTTAATGGGGAGGAGGTGGGGAGGGGGGCGACTCTCCTTCCACGGTCCCTGAAATCGGTTACAGCTACCAACCTATATGGCTGTCATCAGTCCACACTTTCATTTCCATACATTTAAAATGTCTACGCTGTATTCTTTGCTTCTATCTGTATTCTTTGCTTCTATCTACACTAAACAGATACTAAATTAAAGTATATAGCTGCCTGACTCTTGTCCTACGAGACACGGAAAAATAAACTAAAGTACGAGTGAGCGAATGCGACTGGGCTTGTTATACAGTAGGTTTTTTCCCGGTTGTTGTTCAGGAAACAGCCTGTTTGGTCGTTAGCTGCATGAATACAGAGCTCGCTGGGGTTCGGCTAATCCATCAGATAAGTTTTTTCTCGCACCCTGACTCCTCCCCTCCCTCTCGTAACCCCTATTGAGTCTTCAGTGCTTAACCGGAAATTTGAATCCCAGTTCAGTGTGAAATGAGAATTTGAAAAGTTGATTTATTTATCCGACGAGAACTCGAACTCTCCCATGTTAAATGAAATTTGATTTCAAAATGTTGTTCTTCTGTTAAAAAGTGAAACAATAATATAAAAAATACACGTCACTTTTTTAAAGTTAAGGGAAAATTTATTTTTTGCAGGTTTCTCTATGACAAGAGGTTTCTTGCTTATACGTCAATGGAATGAACACACACAAAAAATATAACAGTTTTCAAATACCTGCTCTTAGATATCCGAAGCTTTTCCTAGGATTCCAAATTTACTTAGTTGGCCTTAGCCTGCGTGCAGGCTCTCCTTACGGGTTTGGAGACGAAAAAATGAGTCGCTGAGCGAAGCGGGCGGAGGGGGGAATCCCCTCCCACTCTCCCCATTTCCCCCTCCGCCCGCTTTGCACAGCGACTCATTTTTTCGTCCCAAAATCCGCAAGGTTGGCCTCGGTACTGGCAACTCGTGGGATTTTTTGAACAATCAATGCGTGTGTATTTAAGAATTTCATATGAGGTTGGTATGAAAATTTCAAAACAAATAGTTACAAAAAAAATTGAAAAAAAAGTTCATTCAGCATATTAAAAGCCTCTTCCCATATAAACTGACTCTTTTCTCAACTCTGCATTTACTCTGCACAATGATGGTTTTATTTTGATAGTCTTGATAAACTATAAAATTTACCTTCGTGGCTGATTTTACTTGTTACTTTTACGTCTACAACAACTAACGACTTCTGTGACCAACAATTTTTAAACGTCGTCAGTCTTGACCCCCTTTAAGTTTAACGGTGTAAACTCCCATGCAGTATCCCATTAGATAAAGGTGTGTTTACGTTAAGACCACTTAAAACGGCTAATTTGGATAAACTGATTGTTTATAAAAGAAAATGCATGTTTACATTAATGAATCGAATAAACTTCGAAGCTCTTTTACTTCTCAATACAGGAACACTCATCCAGCGCTACTTCTAGTTTGGTTATAAGATCTTTCTTTCTTTGCTCTTGAATGAAATGTGAAGCCTGTCACAGACTTTTCGCCACCAAGCGATTTCTTCCTATGGATGTCGCACAGATCGTAGCAGCCATATGTCACTGGGTGCTTCAGTGCAATCTCATCTGTTATTTTCTCAATCAGCTGCTGGCGTGCCTCTGCAGTTTCTTGTCCTTGAAGCTCTTCCAAGTCGTCTTCCTCGAAAACAGTTCAGTTTGACAGCACTGGCTACAAAAGCTTGTCGCCTCCTCGATGCGGTGAGGCGCGAGAAAAATCCTTTTATTAGTAGACCTGTTAACCATTCTTCTCTTTGGAAACGCCGCTCATCTTTCTCATTTCTAGCAGTGCGCATATCCAGAGCCACTTGATTTGGTTCGGATTTTTGCCCTGTTCGTTCACCTAAATCAAACCTTGCATGCGCAGTGAGGTAGCGCTTTGCGCCAACCGTTATAGGTGTCTTGGGTCGCGTTCTCGCCCATCCCATGTGAGAGTTAGAATCGGTGTTCCACACTGATCAACAGTGAAAAACTTCTTAGCCCAGTCCTTTCTCAACTTATCATACACGTTTCTCTCTCGTAATAAATTGTCATGTTCGCCCACTGACGTCAAGGTGCATTTCAAGTTCAGTAAAAGTTGAAAACATTTTGCTGCATTCGACAGAATGCCGCGGCTAAACGTTGATGCTCGGACTCGAAAACCCAAACCAATCAGATTCGGAAATTAGCGATCTTTCCTCCTCCTTACATTTCCTAAAGTAAAGTGCCATAAAATATACAAAACTAATTATTGCTTGGTTTATTGGAAAACTGCAGAGTTTTGGTATTCTTGAAAACAATTATCGCTATTTTTGTACAAAGCATTATCGATATCTTCTGGGTCTCGTTTATTTCAAAAGAACATTCTAGAAGGCCTTTTGTGATACGGACTTTACTCAACATACTACTAACAGAACGAGCAGTCGGGGTATTGTTTGACTTATTCTATTGAACAAAGTATAAATCACTTGTACCCCTGCCTCACCACCCACCCCAATGAAACTTTTTCGGATAGTAAATTTCTTAATTTTGTTCCTGTGGCTATAGTTTTAAATCCATATTACTAGCGCTGCTGCTGTTTTGGTCCCGAAAGTTATTATATCCTTTCAGTTCAGTATATTCACCTACCATCAGTATATTACTAATTACCTGATAGAAAAATCAATTTTCATATTTACTTTTTACACTCTCCTTCTTCTTTTCATCTTTCTCTGCTCATCATGCTCTGAATCTTAAATAGTTCTCATTCTCATTTTCATTTCAGATTTTATTTAATATCATCTCATTTTTTCCAGTTCTCATTGCAATTGTAACATTCGCTGACCTTTTCTTTTTTAATCCAATTTAATTCAGTTTTGTTTTCACCAGTCTTAATTTTATTCTTATCGTCCTGTCAAGTCTAAGAATCTAACTTACAGTACTGGATCTAACCAAGAGTTGTGGTTAAGAAAATCCAAACCTCAAATTTCCGACCCTGTTTTAGATTGGGTTTCGCTCGTTTATTCTAATTTTAAAAATACTTCAATATCCCGGGATAACATTAAGAACGTGATACCCCGTTTTAGAGTAGTTCAATTTTTCGAGCGAATAACGTAAATCAGGTGAGAGCGGAAACCTGTTAAACCATACCTTAAATCATATCTCGTCCAAGTAACCAATGTATGGATATAACATAACTATAACTTTTCGTGCGACATATCAAACAATCCAGCCCTCAAAGTATGAGCTGGAATTCAAGAAGATTCGTTCTTGACAGGTGCACTGCCTGTAGATGGCAGTTGACATCACTTTTGACATTGTAACAACTGAGTTGTCTGTATTTCATCATTGAAGGCCCCACAGCCAGGTGATTTTCCGGAAAACGAACAAGGTTTTTGCATCTTTGGGATAAAAGTAACGCACAATTAACAACAACAACAACAACAATTAACAACGTAACAGCTGGTTTGGTGGCCAGTGGGTTGTCTGTCAGTTTAGTATACAATATTCTGCTTCCTAAACAATTTCACGGACGAGGAGTTATTTCTTTTTTCTTCTCTCCAACGTGTCAGTGCTACAGAGTAGTTACATACTCTACCAAGTGGAATTTCCACCGAAATGATCGAACATGGACTGACGGCAGCCAGTAATGTTAATGTAACAATTTATTTACTTGCACGTTTTGATTGCGTGACCAGTGACAAACAACTCAGTTGTATGGTCTCTTTGCTTTCTTCTTCAGGAAATTAAACCTCTTTATTGTAATAATTTCCAAACAAAAAGTATGTGGATGGTTTTATCATTTGGGTTCAATTGATAAGAACCGACTGAACGGATTTATTAAAGAACTTATAGAGTCTTTCCCGTTGCGACATGTGTCATATTGAATAACAACAGACGGCGCGAGGTAATGCGAAATCTGAAATTTGGGTGAGTTTGCGAAGTTAACTATTTGCTGTTTGTCGGTGCTACGACAAATATTTTTTCATAACTTTGTACTACTACCTTTAGTTGTTTTGAACACAAGCATTGGTTGTTCTAACTAGGTGCCCTAATTGAGAAAATTGCTGATTTGTAAACAGAAAAAAATCGTGTTTACAGTTGAAGCGAAAGTCGTTCAAATAGAGCAACGATTTCAGCAGCTAACAAAAGAATATTTGATCGTCTGGTAATTCAGATCACAAAAACTAATTCGTTTTAATAAGTTGACATTGAAATTACTAAATAAAATGACACGTGGAGAGATTTTGGAAGCCGCCAAGTTAGCGGATTTTCGGTCTCGTAAAAGCGGCCGAGAGGCTATTTTGACCGTGCAACCTTCACGGGTCTAAAACTTTCCACCAAGATGGAAAAGAAACAAAAGAAATGCAGTTCAGTTATCAGGAGAGAATACTTAACTTGTGGGCAAAATCTTGGATAAATTAATATTTGACGCGAAAATGAGTTGGTCGGGTTTTAGGCGGACAGCCTCTTAAATTCTTAAAATAATCTGAAACTTAGTTTGTTAAAATGTCAACTGAAAACTTAAAATGAAAACTGAATTGAACACTTCGGCTCAACGAAACTGAATAATTCATCCTCAATACCAGCGTTTGGGAAAATAAGTATTTAACTGATACTAATAGCCAGTCTAATCTGTATTACATTTAATATTTGTGAAGAAGTTACATGTAATGGCTACATAAAACGAAAGGGTCCGGTTGGTACTATAAAACTTCTCGGCCAGTTTTTATCGTATATAACTTGCGCAAGGTTTGGCAAAGGTATATCATGTAGTTATTAGAAATTATTATGAAATCATTCAATTTGATATATGTTTTTGGCCGTAAGGTGGGGTGTAAATTAAAACTGTACAGATAACCATGATGTTGCTGGAATAAAAGGCAAATCAGTAACTAAGCATAAGTAGGATACCTAAAATGTGTGCAATTCTGCAATTGGTTTTGACTCCATTAAACCCTAGACAAATTGTGGACAGTTTTCAAGAGGAGTCATCCACCATGTGAGCACAGTTACTGAACAAACGTTAGTATAGGTTAGGAAAATGGAGTTGAAACCGTTATATGAAAATTTGCGTCAAACGCCAGGATTCAGTACAGCGATTAAAACACGCGCAAAAGAATAGAAACACGCTGAAGAACAAAATGAACAACAAGCGCGCGGAACAAATTAAACAGTACACAGTGAAACAAAAAAAATAACGTAAATATGTACATATGCGAAATAAATATATAGCATTTAAAAGGATATACTCGATAAGGAATAGCAGTCAAACCGAAGATCGCAGTCCCGTCAACGTTGTTCCAAACTTCTCTAGCTAATCTGAGTAACTTTTATAGAATTTGTTAAATGACTTCATGAGTTGTTGATATTTATAGCCTTGTTGTTGTAGCTTTGAAGACAAACGGTGATGTCTGTATATGAAGTTATCTCAGTTTTTCTGCTGCAAATTCTTGCATACCTGGATTCCGTGGTATGTTGCTCTCCAGACACGAAAAGTTAACAATCTTGAAGTTGAAGTCAAACGCTGATTCTCACAGTCCCATTTTCGTCTCCAATGTTTGTGTTCAGCGGCAGCCGGTCATTCAAGAGCGCTGCCGCACCCGCAATAACAGCCTCGCGGGTCCCTGGTCGCCTGTGCAGGCTACAACGTCTGCCATCTATGCGCCCGTTTGGATATTAGCACAAGCTACATCAAGCGAAATTTATTTAAGTTTAAGTTATGGTAGTATCAAGATAAGATGTTTTACGTTGAGTTGTAGCACTTTTTAGGTCTAATTCCGACGGGCAAATATCGCCAATGTGTTTGTTGAAGTTGTTGTTGTTGATACACAATAAGTCGTCGATGTATCGGAACGTCTTATTGAACTAAAGTGCCTTCGTGATATCCCCCTTCATTGTATTAATCATAAATTCATACTCGTATGTGCCAAGAAAAAGATCTGCTAACAACGGTGCGCTGTTGGTACCCATAGGAATTGCAATAACTTGTGTAAAAACTTTACCGCCAAAACGAACAGAGATGTTATCGATCAGAAAGTCAATAGCACGGCAAAGATCTCTATATGAGAAATAATGACATCTAGTAGACTTTTTCCCTTCGGTCCAAAATTTACGGAAGTTAGCAGTGGCAATGAACCCTTAACGTCTGACCGTATATGTCTTCTCCAGTAGTTCGTGAATTCGATTTTTCAGCTTTCCGTACGGTATGCTGGTGTAGAGTGTAGAAAATTCCCACATACTTACAGATGTAGCTTGAAATTGCTGTCTCTCGATAACTTGGATAACATCTAATGAAATGCTGACAAACCACATGCCATTCACACCGGTTCCGTCGTGGATAGTCTTGCAACAACTAATACAGTGACTCTTGATTAATTTAAGGCAACTGGAACGTGGTGGTAGTACATGAACTTGAACCAGCACTGAATTTGGCTTTTTAAGGTTTTTGTGAAGTTTTGGCAGTTTTTCTCCTTTTTCTGTCATTTTGATGTTGAATTCCTTTTCCACATTTTCGACATGCTTTATCTGAAGTATCGTGTTGTGCCTCATAGGTACCATTTGCATTGCTGTTGGAGTCACTACCAGGCTCGTCAATCAGAGTCTTCATGTAGAAGTACTTTCACACAAAGATGATATTGTTGCCAGTTTTGTCGGCCGGGACTAACACATATTTGTTATGTATGCTTTAAAATATTAAACTACGTGCTTGTCTTTTGAAACTTGTCTTGTCCCCAGATTCCACTCGGGCGGAGAACAATTCGAAGGGAATGGAATTCGAATTTTTCTCTGCCCGGGAGGAATCGTGGAATGAGATTATTTTAAAACTTGTATAAACTTCTTTACTTTATTCTGTTTTAATGAGTTTATTTTATTACAGACACAGTTACACCTTACCGTTTACTTCAGTTCTTGGCATAGTTGTGTACTGCTGCCAGTAAGATATTTTTATTCAGACCCCAGTCGATAGTATTTTCTTTTCTGTACTTGGGTCCTTTCGACAGTTTTCTATTTGTGACGATACGGAGGTCACCGGTAATAATATGTCCATGAGGTTCATAACAAAACTCAGATGATTTGCAGTTACTTGATTGATTCCAGTTACCATGCTCAGTTAAATTAACATCAGATAACGTTTGATTATAATTAAATACTTTCCTAAAAATGTTATTGGTATACGGTTCTTCCTCCTTAAGGTAAACAGGTATTTTAAAATTAACTAATTTATTATGCTACATATTATGTAAATTTACTGTATATATATCCTTATTATGAAAATGTATCTTAATGAAATGGCGTCGCTGCTTAGATATACAATTAGTAAAGCCGATGTTTCGAGCGTTAGCCCCTTGTCAGACCAGAACCGTACGGCGAAAAATATACCATATCAATCCTCGTTGATCAAAGCCCATATTCTCTAATGAACTGTTTGTCTCACCAGTCCACCGCCGACACCATTGCCTGGGAGCTGTGTTCAGATAGGAAAGCTGCAATAGCGACGGTGCTGATCCGCCTTCCGGCCATGGAGAACGGCTGTACTCCAATTGGTGGATGTGGCATTACCTGCGCAAGCGCACTTGTCACGTGCAGACATCCGGGTATGAGAGGAAATGCCGTGTCAACCAGACGAAAAACAAAACATCCAAAGGAAACGCAAACTTGTTTATGATAGAGAGTAGAGAATACTTCTTTCCGTCGAGTTAAACTTTTTATCGCTTCTGTTCAATGACTTGTTTATCGAGTACTTTGTTAACAGTTGCTTGACGACAAGAAATCTTAGATATCTTGATAGAATGAACCTTTTTTAGTTTGAATATTGGAAAAATGTTAGGGGATAAACCACGTGCTGGCTGCATAAGTCTCAGTCATGGAAGACCACGTGCTTGGTAATGTACAGGAAAGAAACAGCTAGCTTTTTCAGCAATATGGGGAGGGAGGGGGGCAAAAGGGTATAATACAACAGCAGGGGGAGAAGGAGTATATGTCACGTCAACTATATTTGTAATGGTACATTTCTTTCGTTTTCTTTGGGTGGGAAGCAACTGCCACCCTTTCGTTTTCTTTGGGTGGGAAGCAACTGCCTCCCTTGCCCTCCTCCCCTCCCCAGCTAGTTACAGCCATAGGGGAGGAAAACCGTTGATGATGCTGTACAGTCATGAGCCAACGACAGTTGAAGGGTTTTGAAGCTGACACGTCATTCACTCCTTGTGATAAGAAGTCCAGTAATACGAGAGCTGGTGAAGATTGAGTTCTCTAGTTTTTATCCTACCTATAGAAATACAGATTGGCATGTTCAAAACAATTGTCAGTATAGGTATTTCTGGTATTTGTATATACAATTTGATCCAATTATATTTATATGAAAATTTTATACTAAATCAGAAAAGTAAGAGATGTTAATTTTGATGTATTTAAATCTTTAATAAACAAATTAAAAGAATACAGAAAACCAACGTAGAACTTGTAGTTTCGTTTATATTACATATCTGTATTTGATATGGCAAATCTTAATCAGCCATTTTCTATTTAGTATTTTTTGCTATCGAATATCTGACTCCCGGAACTGACCCATAGAAGCTATGTATTGAGCTAATTTTTGAGCGAGCCGGGCGATCATTATACAAAATTATTGATGAAAACCACTGGAGGTCTGGGTAAAATGATTTGTCCGTTAAAACAGTAATTTTTAAATACGCACGTTAAGTAGCATTCAGCCATACCTTCACTGTTTCCTTTGAAGAAATAGATGCACATTAATATTTAAAACGATGGAAAGTAATTGTCAAATGGTTTCCTTCGGAGCGAACGATAATTCTGTGGTCCTCTTGACTGAAAGCCACCAGACATCTGAGTGAAAACTTAAACTGACGCAGACCGCTCGAATAGTTCGAAGACGTCACTGTAATTTGAGTATTTTGTTTATTTCCTCGTGCGTGTTCTGGGGTGCTCCGCTGTTTAAAAAAAAGTTAATACTCGGCGTGTGTCACACAATTATACACATTTTGGCCACCAAACTATTCTTCCTCAGTCCTTCAAAAAGCAAAACAGAGAATAGTATCACAGGGAATTGAACTGAAAAGTTTTGTAAGCAACGTAAAGAGATAGCCACATGTTAGCGTAAATGAAGATATTAGCACAGTTTCTGTATGTTTTGAAAATACCTTGTAACACTGATTATTTCAACCATATATGCTCCAAAGAAGGTTTCTAAGTTGTGACGTATTTCGAAGGAAAGTTGGGGAATTGCAAAATCGCTACTTCAAGGTGAGTTTAAACTTGGAAATATTTGGCGTTTTCCGAGTTTTTACAAATGTGTTTTGAATTCATACTTTCGAATGAAGATTTTGAAATGGCTCTGTCGCGAACGTACCTAAACTTTCTTATTTCCTGGTTCTTGAAACTGCAGATAGTTCTCTTCATGTCACGGCCGTTCGCCACAATCTTTTGTTTGCTGATATTAAAGTAATTCTAAATCTAACCGACCATTATATTGTTACTGTATGTTTGATTTCAATGATAACCCTATAGAGGCCCAAGTGGGCCCATTTTCCGCCAGAATTTAAGAGTACTTCACACAAATTTGTTATGCATTGAAGGTGTTTCATGCAAAGTTAGAAAAATTGTACCGTGGCAATCGTTTCAAATTTTAGAAAACGAGAAAGGTCGAAGTCGCCCAACTAGCGCAATTGAACTCGTCGTTATTCCAGCACATTCTCTGCTCCACTGACCAATAAAGCTAGAAAGAGAAGAAACTAGAAATAAAGCCAACATATTCCAAACACAGGAAATTTAGGGAAGGAAGAATTATGTTCTTGCTCGTGTTTAAAGTTTCATCGTCGCCGCTCGTGACTTTCGATCTGCGTCCATGTGTCGATATCTCGAATAAAAGCGGTGGTCGAACAGCTATGTTTCTACGTTTTCTTCTAAGAGGAAGGTTTCCAAAATAATAACTGCCAACTTGATCTCGTTTTAACTTTTTAAAGAGAAACCGTGCACTGTATTTAGGAAAATGATACATCCGCTCCAGATGCTATTCGTGTTACTCTCGATAAAAACTCGCGCGGGTATTGCATGTTAGCAATCAGGTTCCACACGGTTGAAAAAAACTGGTACGAGCCTCCTCAAGTATGACGACAAACACCACAGGTACAAAAATCTTATTACATCTGTTACTAAGAACTAAAATATTTTGTCAGTTAAGCAACCCGCACGAATAACGTATTGGTAAAGGAAGACGTTGATATATACTTGTGGGGCTGCCATCATCACAAGGATTGTTAGGGTACGTAATACAAGATAATTTTCAAAAAAAAATTTACCTTCAATGTGTTTCAGGATGTGTCTAAAAAAAGCTGCAATTTAAGTGAGCCATATCTTACGTATTTCGACGAACGCGATAAATATAGACATACTATTATATATATTACTAAGAATCTAAGACATATTACAGTGTTATTCTTTTAAGGCCGGGACAAAACTAAATTGTACCGTCTTTTCCCAGTGATTTTACAACCTTTCTCAGTTTTGAAGAGCAGATTACTGCTTCTGTACCGCTTGTTTTCCCTGGCTTAAGCAAAAGATCGGGATAAAACTTCGGCGGCGCAATGTATGAATGGTTAAGGCCTGTTCACACTAGAGACGCAAACGCAGACGCAACAACAGAAAATACAAGTGTGAATGTAAGTGACGCAGACGTAAGAAAAAGAAAAAGGAAATTTCCCTTTCTCTTGCGCACGCCTTGTGCTTGAAATGAGGTGAAGCAAGCGCAGACGCAGACGCAATCCAAAGACAGACAATCACGCATGCGCACCCTCTTTGCTTGCGTCGCTTGCTTCACTTGCGTCCCCAGTGTGAATGTCCTAGCGCTTGCGTCAGTGTCTGCGTTTGTCTCTCTAGTGTGAGTAGGCCTTTAGCGTCCATGTCTGTCGCGTAACGCAAAGATCGTGAATTCGAACCCCGGCCTGACCACTGTGTTGTGTCCTTGAGAAAAACACTTTACTCGAGTTGTTCCAGTCGACTCGGCTGTATAAATGAGTACCAGCTTACCTGCGATAGATTAGTGTCCTATCCAGGGGGAGTCACAGGCTCTCATCCACTTAACACTACGGCAACCGGAGATAAGTGCCGGCCATTTGAGCCACTTGCTTCGAGAAAGGATTTGGTTTTAAAAAAACATTGGTTTAGAACCTTGGTGAGTTGATCTGAGTGATTTCACAAATAAGGTGCTGGTGAAACAAGATTAGATACAAAATTAAATTACTGGAATTCATCCGCAGCAATTGTACGATATTACCAACAGAAGATTACAGCCTTACTAGTAGAGAAAAAAATAGTATTTTTACTGATAGACAAGTATTTAAAAACGATATGAATTATGTATTACGAAGAACGAACAACTTTGGTGAATGAGTTGGGCGAACTCTCAAACAACGTGTTAGCAGGTTAGTCTACAAATTTGCAGGTTGACAAGCAACCTGTAATGGCTGCTACTTGCATTCACACCACCCGTGGCGAACAGGTCGAATTTTTACTGAGTTATTCAAAGCCATTTTTCTTTAGCGGAAAATGTGCACCAGTCCAGTATCATCTGTGGGTTTAGGTCGCCGTGCACAGCAGAAAAGAATCGGGAGATCTGATTTATGATACTATTGCAGAACCAAAACTCGAAACGGTATTTCTTTGTTCTTGATCTTTACTCTTTAAGCACTTCTTGTTCTTCTTCTTTACAGCGACTAAGCTGCAAGGGCGAAACGCAGCCACAAGGGCTGGTTTGCCCCTTGCCTTCCTGCCTGACCTTCTCTTCTTCTTCAATGCAACTAAACTAGTATTTTATGCTCTATTATACGCTTAGTGTAGTAGCCAGAGTTCTTAATTTGAAAGTATTTTAAGAGTTTCTTTTAGCCAGACTGAACGACATAACAAGAGATACTTTAACTTCAACGCCAAAATACTTGAAGCTTTTCTTGACTTTTGTACGGGAAAGTTCAAGTGTTTTTACTATCTTGGGAAGAAGTAATTTGGCGACCTTGGATATAACTTTATTGCGTTACTTATTTTTGCAATTACTTTAAAATCTTTGACGGAACAGTTTCTAGGCTGGTAAGGTAGCTTCATAACACTCATAACTAATGTAGAGCAACATTTACTGAATTGATAACTAGTGCAATAAAGCGCTATAAGCCATAGCGCTTATTTTCTGACAGGATAAATCATTTTTGAACCAAGCGTAAACGTTTACAATAGTCGGGGGATGAGTGAATCAAATGTTTTAACTATTAAGTCTCAGACCTGGTTTTCACTTGTTGATTAGTTTCTCAAGGTCGTTTACTACTGACCACCTAGGATTTGTCCTATAGTTACTGCCGTGGTGAAATATCAAAGCAAACATT
Organism: Parazoanthus atlanticus; assembly: GCA_025448195.2. Lineage (NCBI taxonomy): Eukaryota > Metazoa > Cnidaria > Anthozoa > Zoantharia > Parazoanthidae > Parazoanthus > Parazoanthus atlanticus. The sequence continues at coordinate 9,667 of JAOEHT020056598.1, read as the reverse complement.
CTCACACGTAAGATAAGAACAACAGAATTACCCTTGAGCTCTTGCTTCCGCAACAAATGTTTTGACGTAGAACAAACAATCGTAAGAAACCGAAATCTATTAAAAGGAGTCTAGTTTTGACACTTCTAGCTGAGTATATATAGTAAATATCTCTGTACCCATTCTTCAATGACTCGCCAGACAAAAGCCTCATGGAAGTCATTACGTGATCTTACTATTTATAGTATGATAACAATTAAACATAAGACTTCTTTCTATATTACAGGTTATTTTTATCTTGCTAGAGACTAGATTTCTATAGCGTTTTACGAGATTGTCACCACTTTCTTGCTATATTGTAGGCTTTTGTTATCTAAAATTCTATTTAAAGTTAAGATTTCTATTTGTAGTACGATTATTGTTATCTGAAATTCTATTTAGAGTTAAGATTTCTATTGCGTATTACAATTTCTTGTTATCTAAAACTCTGTTTAGAGTTAAGATTTCTATTGCGTATTACGACTTCTTGTTATCTAAAATTCTATCTGGAGTTAAGGTTTCAATTTTGTTATCTAAAATTCTGTTTAGAGTTGAGATTTCTATCATTGCGTATTACGATTTCTTGTTATCTAAAATTCTGTTTTGAGTTAAGAGTTTCTAATGCGTACTACGACTTATTATCTAAAAGTCCTAATTTTCTGTTTAGAGTTAAGATTTATATTGCGTGTTACGATTCTTGTTATCTAAAATTATGTTTGGAGTTAAGATTTCTATTGCGTATTGCAAGACCAGGTGCAGTTAGATATAAGAGATTTCTTAGGCATGAAAAAGGCCTCTTCTAACTTCATTGCTTGTCAGAGTCGACCACAATCTCACTTAACGTTAAAGTTTTAGAAGAATTAAGATGGCGAGTTTGATACTCCATCCCAGCGTGCTTCCGCCTTTGACGCGTTGCTCACATCAAAGGGTTGTTCAGAACACTCGTCTCATTCAAACACAATAAAAACGAGCGAAATCCACTAATCAGAAGATCTCTTCCTTCCAACTTAAAAGCAGGAACTTTCAAATGTTCTCGTAAACGGTGCAACACCTGTCTATTTGTCAAATTTAAAACACATGCTAAGGGACCCAAAGTTTCATGGCAAGTTAACGACCATTTTGACTACACAACTTCGAATATTTATTGCATCACTTGTACCTTCTCTTATATTGGAGAATCTGGCCTCAAAAAAGGTGACCGCTTTCGCCAACATTTTACTCTAAGTGAAAACAAAGGATAAGATCTGTCTAAACCAGTAGACACTTCAATCTCCCAGGCCACTCGCGTGAACACATAGAAGTTTGCGGAATCAACTTACACCTAAGATGTATTGAGGCTCTCACAAAGAAAGGACAAAGATTTATTTTCAAACTCGGGACCTTAGCTCCACTCGGAACTAATGAACAATTTTCATTCACATATAGTTTTCAAGCATTATTTGACCAATTAGATGTTACAGATTCCAACCAATGGCACGATTTTACTTTTCCGGCGATTAACGCTCAAAATGTCAGCTTTACGCCAAACCTTACCGCGAAAAACATACCAATTCAACCTTTGTTGATCAAAACCCGTATTCAGCTTACTAGTCTTCCAGTGTTCAGAATGCACTCGACGAGCGTATTGTACGCTCGGTATCCAGCCGCTGTTCGGGGAGAGAACGCGGGCTCATACCGGATATATACTGGATACCGAGCCTAGCGTATTGTAGATGCGGTTAAATGGCGTCTGTTAGAACCACTTGTTCCTCGTAAGTACAAGTCTTCTTTGAAATTTACACTTACATCTCATCATGTGTTCATAACTGAGTTTGTTCCAGTTAAACCTTCTCCTTATCAAAAAAAGACCATTAAAGATTATCAGAAAGAACTTCTCTATGTACTTCCACTTCCATAGAATCTTACCTTTCGTGCAGACTTCTTGGGTCGCTTACAAAGATTTACGTGGATGGCAAATGAATGTCAAAGAAAAGAACCCGTTGAGTTTTGATCCAAAGATTTTCCTTGATGGTATAAGGTCTCAGATTAAGCATGACCTAGAACGTTGAGAGACTAGACAAACGGCTTAACGTCCACGGACGGTGTGGCGAAAGAAGGTCGCCCAAAGTTCAACCCTCGGCCAACTGCGCTAACCTCGCACACATCAATCGCTGTCGAGAAGCTACAGCCGAGCCGTGCTCGTATTTGGTCATTGACAAGACAACCAAACACATTTCTGAGATGTGTCGGAAAAGACTCGATGAATTTTTAATTCCTAGAAAATATATTAGTGATAAGAAATGATTTATAAAATGAATAGCGCTCCAAATTTGAGAAAGATGTCTTTCAGAAGCGTCAAAGATGCAGAAGAAAAAAGAAGAAGATAATTGATGAGTTTCTGAAGAATCGTGAGATAATTCGACAGACTCCTCGAAGAGAAGCTGGGTGATCAAGGAATCACGAGAGCTACTGAGGAAGTACAAAAGTCAGTGACCACAGTTGTTAAAAAAGCTCAGAAACAGACAAAATGAAAAGCAGTAAAAAGTTATCAAGCAACTCAAAGAGAGTCAAGAAGAACTCGCTGGGGCCATTGACAACTTAAGCGGGGCTGGCACTGAGTTTGTCATATTAGCACTGAGAGACGCCCAATCTTACATTGAAAAATTACCCGACCTGCCTTCTACGTGGACGATCCATCGCTCGTAAATGTACACATACAACAAGAAATGTTAAACTGGTTCGCTGAGTTAAGAGCGAAATTAGATGTGGAATTGTCAGGTGGGCCAAAGAAGGTCTTAGAGAACCAAATGAGGGCACTTCAAAATTACGTCACCATAATAAGAGACTTTAAAAAAGCACTCCAACCAACTTTAAAGGATCCGCCATCTACTTCATGTGAAAAGACAGACATTTCTTTTTGAAAATGGCGATCAAACATCTTGAAGTTGTCCCCCGACGGTATATATGAAAATCTCTACTTTGGCCCTGATCAGTTACTAGGGGGCCAATTGGTTGTATATGACAAGCAAGAAAGAAAGTCATGAGCCGTAGAGTCGCCGACGACTTGGTTCACCTGTTTACAAAGCGTCACAATCCAAGAAAGAACTACAGTGAGAAATCTCGCCAGACGTTTGACAGGTTGAGTATGGGTTTTGATCAACCATGGTTGATATGGTATATTTTTGGTCGTAAGGTAATATGTAAAGCTGACGTTTCGAGCGTTAGCCCTTCGTCAGAGCAGACTGAGGGACTGTGGAGAAATCAGTGTTTAAAACTTTCCAACACAGCGATATCCACATATGCCGATTTCATTGATCAAAGGCCAACTACAAATATTCTTTTCCATATTAACCTTATTCTTCTTGTATTTAATTCCTAAAAAATTCATTTCCTAGTCACACAAACAGATTTTAATCTTAAAAGAGGCAATCACATTTCTTAATCTTGAGAATGCGGTGGATACAAGCACAGTTATTTTTCTTAGGTCTCCACAATGCATTGTAACAATTCAGCTCGCCGCCGAAGTATTTGCAAACACATTGTTTTTCTTCTTTCACACACGATGTCTTGCGATCCTCCTGATGTCGCTTGAGATTATATTTCCTCTTGAAGAATTTTCCACACTTTCCACAAAGCAGTTCATCAAACGCTTTAAGGTCATCTGAAGAAGTGGTCAAAATATTCGAACTCGTAATCCCTATGGAAATCTTATCTCTAATAGGATAACAATGACCTGCAATATAGCAAGAAGTCTTATGTGTAAGTGGTATCATACTATAGGTAGTAAGAACACTAGCAGCTCTGGATCAGTTTATGGCGTCTATTAGGTTGTTTTCTGGCGAATGACGAGGCATCAAAAGCCTATTAGGCGTCATAAAAAAGTGGTCCAGAACCGCTAGTATTCTTACTACTAATCCTAAACCTAAATCTTAAACTTAACCCTAACCCTAATGTTAACCTTAACAAAGAATCCTAATCCTTTTTGTATCGACTATTTGATTTAGGACTCATACTAAAACAACAAAGGTGCTCTGCTATATTCTGTTTGGTGAAAAAAGAGGATATACACCATCTCAAACAACTCATCTCAAGCTGTTTGTGTTTGTTTGCGACAAGTTAAGTCCGGCCATGTGGAAACAACCCTGGTCCACAACCGATAGTATTCTTACTACTGGATTAGGTTTAAGGTTGGAATGTAAGACCACATTTTACAACATGACGTAGACTCGTGACTCCTTAGGAATAAGGTTGGGGTGCTGTCGATGTATATTATACGACACAGCATTTTAGAGTGAAAATACACATGAAAAGTGCAAATATGAGATCGTACTGCACTATTCACGAACCGGTTTTGACCGGTTTCAAACAAACTTGAAAACATAAACTAACGGATACATCTCGTGTAACAAGCATGTGTTCTACCTTATTCTGTTTGGTGAAACAAGGGTATAGAAACACCATCTCAAAAAGCTCATCTCAAACTGCTTGTGTTTGTTTGCGACGATATAAGTCGATGTGGAAAACAACCCTGGGCCTTACCACCCTTTATTTTCCTTTTCAATAGGTTTGCACCACATTACAATATGAGGGGTTCGATAACGCTGCTGGTTTTAGCTATGGTGGCGAGTTCCGTTTTATCCTCCTGCAAGAACGAAAGCTGGTGGAACAGACAGGAATGGTTCGCCTGTAGTTACTCCACCTACTACATAAATGAATTGAACCGAAACCACAACCCCAGACTCAACGACTGGACCAATCGCTTTGCGAAAGCAAAATGCTGTGGACAAACTCCGCCGTTCTACAACCAACCCAGTGTTTGTTTCTCCCATAGTTTCGACAGGTTGGTGGAATGGCCGGATTGAAAAGAGCTTATCCTTTGTGCATTTTAGTTTTAGTTATTTCTGTCGTGTTACGCCATTTCAGATCTATTTCATTTATATCTGGCATAATGCTGTGGGACATATTCGAAGACTGCGCAATTTCAAGATAGGTTAACTGTTAACCTCGCTTTTGAAAGAGTGCAACGAGAATGCCGAGGGGGGTAGGGGGTGAGGGTGAGGAAGAACTAAAGCAGAACTCAAATTGCCTGTTACAGGAAAGTGCTCAAATCAAAATGAGCCTCAATCACGGAATCCTGAACAACAGATACATTTCCTACTTTTTGCAATATCTCACTTTCTTAAAAAGTACTATTTTCTCCAATACAAACATTTTGTTTCCACTTTTGTTTCAGAGAGGACTGGAGCACTTGTCCCTCGGGATTCTTTGTGAAGGGTTTGTACCGGTCTGAAAGAGAGAACACGGGAGTAAATTCCATAGAATGGGCCAAGTGCTGCAAACCCGCATTACACCCGCACTGGCATGGTCGCTGCTATGACAGGGTTGTGGCGTCCGCTTTTGACAGGACCCGTTGGGTGACGTGCATTGCAAACTATTTCTTGGTCGGGTTCTGGCGCAGGAGATGTAATCAACTCCTTTGCATTAAAAAATTCAGATGCTGCCGGATGGTCAATGGTAAGAGAGAAAGATTAAATGCTAGGTATTTCTATGGTTAAGCAAGGTGCTTTATTTTCGTTTCAGTTGTAACAAAAGTTAAGTTTAGAACAGAGGAAATTGAGAATCAAGATTGCCCAAATTCCAAGTAAAAATTAGAAAAAGCATGTAGAGGTAAAAACGTATTACACCCGCACTGGCATGGTAAAAACGTAAAATGAGGCATTAAAACACACAGTTATGATAAAAAAAACAAACGTTTTCGCTGTACGTGAGCATTTTTAGGTTTGGCTGGCTTGTTGATTATTCTTGTCTTATATGCCAGCGTTGCGTGGACAATAGGCATTGTTTGGGTGATACCGTTGGGAAATAGAACAAGATGGAAAGAATGTACTTTCTTGTTCAGATTAGGTCTTTTTTTGGCGATAAAAATGGCCTCGAGTGTTCTTCTAAAAATCCACGAACTGGCGAACGCCAAAATTGTCCACTGGAAAGTGTGACCAGGATGGGCTGCAGAGTGGGTTTGTACAGAAATAGAGTAAAACTATATACAAAAAATTTAAATTAAGATATAAAAGAGCAACTGAGGCAGGAGACAGGAAAATGTCCCAATTGATGTCCATCCCCAACAGAAAGTAACTAACAGATAGTAGAATTAAAAAGAAGAAGAAGATAAGAAGATAAATAAATGAATTTTAGTCATTAAAATAATATGTAGCCCGTCCATTTCGAGAGTCTGTTCACAGTAGATAGGTTAACGTTTAAACAAAATTTTACTCATTTTCCAAATTCAAACATTCATACACATACATGGTTCTTTCTATTTCTATCTTCATGTTATTGAACCTTGTGATTTTACAATTAACACGTGAGCTCTTAAATACAGCTGACAATTATACAGACAATTCGGTTCACCAATATACAAGAATCTAGTTAGCCTGATATGTGAAACAGGTTTTTGTGCAAAGGGTCATTTTGAAGATTCCCTTGAATACAGAAATTAATCATATTGAGGTTGGCAATGATTATTTGACTATTTACTTTCATTCACGTGTAACTGCACCAACTATAAAGTTGGGCTTTTTTCTAACCTTCAATATATCACTACTTACTTTCATTCAAACGTAGCTGTACCCAATATGAAGTCCCTATCAGAGGTGAAGACTCGAGTAATGGACGTAACCCAGAAAAACTTGGCCCTCCTGGCTCACTACCTGGGCTATGGCTGGTGCGGCGGATGCAGAGCCCAGTTCGTGGGCGAAGATTTCAGACGAAACGGAGACAGCTGGGAGGCCGACAAGAGATCGATCACGAACTGTCGCGGATTTAAATCCAATCAGCGTTTGAAGATCCATTACAAAGATTTCAGCTTTCGACTCAAAGACGTGAAATATGGCAAGGCAGTGATACAAAGTCTTGTTCCACAGAGTACTGACAAGGGCCCAATTGTCAACTCAGCTAGCAGTCCGCTTACAACTACCGTCATCCGTGAAGTGAGTTCCACTCGCACTGTCACCCACACTACAACTACCAGTTGGGAAATGTCGCATGAGTTGGGCATTACTATCGGGTATCAGCCCTCATCCGCTACAGGTATATATTGCATAATCTTCAATTTGTGTTTCTAAACAACCGGCTGACTTAGTTAGGTAAGCAAAAGAAACTGCAAGAGAACAAGGAGAAAAATGAACCCGAAAAAGCGTTACGGATATATTTCATTATCCGGTCCTGATCACCGAAGTTCGCGCTTTCTTGCATCGATTCGCCTAAAGTTGCTTGAAATCACTAAAAATCGCTTTGAGTCGTAACCAGTTCTTTAACTATATCTTACGGGGTGTGTGTGTGTGTGTGTGTGTGTGTGTGGTGGGGGGAGGGGCAGGAAATGGGTCGCGCTAGCGCTGATTTCAACCATATTCTGATGTGAATCGAGGTAGAACATATGCAAGCATTGAACAGACCCAAACTCCGCATGTATACGTGCCCTAGCATCTGCGTCTACGCTTGTGTTTGGGACTATAGTGTAAACAAGCCTTGATTCTGGCACTTCACTAACTGAATTATTTGAAGTTTAGGTGGAGTGACGCATAGTACTTCGTATACATTCGGTTTCACGTATGGTGTCTCGACAACTGATTCCACCGGAAACGCACAGACAAACACGTTCACTATTTCCCAAAGTAAAACGATCCCACCTAACTCCGCTGTCGAATGGCAGGTTATGCTGAGCAAACAGCGCGTGACGACTCCTTATACGGCAACCATCATCGCTACGTTTTCGGCTGAACTGGAAGGGTTCCTCCGCTGGGGGGGAGGGTACAGTGGCAGCAGTACCAACTATCACGTGGATCATCGGGGAAGCGAAAGACGGCCAACATTTAAGTAAGAACTGGCAGCAACTGGTGACGGTGTAAGAAGGAGCGTTAGAATGAAAGTGATAAGAACTATAGTAACAATGACGGTGATGGTGAAAATTGTAATGACGGTATTGATGATACATAGTGACAGTGATAAAAACTACAACGGTGATGGCCAGGCGCGTTCCTGGCCAGTTTTTTACCTGTAAGCCAGGATGCACAAATTGAAAAAAAAGCCGTTTAACATAGCATAATACAGGTACATGATACGAGCTCTATGACCGGCAATTTTCGTATTTGCCGTAGGGCAACAAGTCTACCGATTTCAACTTAGACCAAGACAACAGAAGGAATGTTTAACCCCACTAGCGATATTTTAGAAACTGATTTGAAATCTCGGGCATTCAATCTTCTGCACTAGCAAATGACAACTTTTTAACAAAAGTACGCGTGAACACAAGTAATATTTTATTTTATATTTTTACCGTGTCTAACAAACTAATGTAACGGCTATTCAAGAAGTACTCCAGTTGTCCCAAGCTCTTTGTTGACTTTTGGTACGGACTTCACTTGATACTCCTGACAAAACCTGTTAGAAATTTTCATGGTGCGATGACCCGCGGGCCTACATAAATTTTTGCGAAACTTCGAAAAAAACCTTGTAAGCCAGTGCTTACCTAGTGTATAGGCAGGTACGCGCCTGACGGTGATAATTACAGGGACAGTAACGTTTATACGTAGTGACAGTGATAGCAACAACAACGACGGCGATGGTGATAATTACAGTGATGGTAACAACTAAACGTAGTGACAGTGAGAGTAACAATGACGGTGATGGTGATAATTTCAGTGAGGGTAACGTTTACACAGTGACAGTGATAGCAACAACAATGACGTTGATGGTGATAATGACAGTGATGGTAACGTTGAGAAATCGTTTATTGGAGAGGGGCGCTTATTCTGACAAAGGATGGTGCTTGTTGAGGGAAATACCATACTAAAGAAACACAAATTTGAGTTCAAAATTATTGCTTTAGATATAAAATGGGAGACGGGAATACTCCTATGTACCAAGCCCTGAAGGACCAGAGTACTCGCAATCTACGTCCCTGGCAGTGGAACAACGTGAAAGAGAAATATAGTTACACACAGTCCCTGATCAACCAGCTCTGCGACGAGAATTACTACGAGTTCACGCTGAGTGGTCAGTTCGAGGACGTACACGGAATTCATGTGGCGATGCAGTGGAGAGACATTAAAACGTATTCTGGAACGAATGATTGGCAACCGGCAGATCAATACGACCGCCAACAGAAGAAAGACCCTGAATGGGCGTTTCCCGAACCGCCAAAGGTGTGAAAGTACTCTGTATCCTTCACGGCAAACACATCATTCACCACACGCTTTCTTTTGTAACAAAGCAACCAACGAAACTAGTCACAATTCGCACAAGTCAACTGCCGCCATGTACACCATGTACACCGTCCGTGGACAGGGGTGTTAAGCCGTTGGTCTAGTCTCTCGTCGTTCTATCGGGGGACTTAAAAGAACGTCGATAAGAGTAGGCTAATGCCAGTGTTGTGGCCTGTAATTTCATCTCTACATGTATGTATATATATATGAATGTATGTCTGTCTGATTTTAGAAGAAGGTACTTTAGCTTCATCGCATTTGGTTATACCAAGTCTCCAAGCCACCCCTCCCCCCTCTAGTCGCTTCAGAACCCAGAATAAGTCCAAATTCATGAAAAATATCATCTTTTTAGGATGACCGAAGTCCATCTAGTCTTTAGCTGTGTAATGACGCGTGTTTTCAATTGATTA
>JAOEHT020056491.1:0-13876 GCA_025448195.2 Parazoanthus atlanticus | reverse complement strand
TCCTATATGGCCTGGGAATTGAAAATATCAAAGCTGTTTATGACTCCAACAAATACTAATTAATATAATTTTTGAAAAGCTCCCACAATCCCGTTGCAGTTTGGTATTAATGCCCGCTTAAACGGGTCCAACGTGTTGTTTCAACAGCATCCATCATTTTTGGACGCAGCATGTTGGATCTGTTTAAATACCGTCGACGTTGGATGAGTTGTGATTGTTTCGTCTTCTCTTCCAACATTGTTGGATCTTTTTGAACAATCTCTTGGATGATGTTCACGACGTTGGATGGGGTTTATAATGTAAAATGTAATTGATTTGATTGGTTAATTCTTCTCTTCCAACATCATCCAACAATGCTAGAAGAAACGTGTTGGATCCGTTTGAACATTCTGTTGGACGACGTTAGATGGGATTTGATTGGTTAATTCTTCTCTTCCAACATCATCCGACAATGTTGAAAGAAACATTTTGGATCCGTTTGAACAATCTGTTGAATGACTTATCCAACATTGTCGGAAGAAAAGTGTTGGATCCGTTTGAAACATTTCTGGATGATGTTAGATGGGGTCTGATTGGTTCAATCTTCTCTTCAAACATCCAACAATGTCGAAAGAAATTGTTGGATCCGTTTGAACACTGTAGGTGGATTGGGTTTGGTTTGTTCAGTCTTCTCTTTCAACATCGGCCAGCTTTGTTGGTCCAACAACGTTGAACGATGTTGGATCCTTTATACGGGCCTTTACCCTTTGCGCTTCCCGCTTTTCAAAAGTTGACTCCTTTTAAATAGCTGCATACAGTGTCTTGAACAAACTATGAAGCATAAATGAGTTTAAATATAAACTGGGCCGGTATATTCAGCAGTTGCTTTTAGCCCTCTTGCATTTTTGTCGGTAAACTTTGACAGACTACGCAACGATCACAATCTGGTATCCATTGTTTTGAACTTTTTCTCTGACTTAAAGGACGGTTGATTGTCCTGGCAACAATCACGGTGTGTTACTCTAATAGGCTTGAAAAACAATGCGAGCCTCTGACGAAAGTTGCTATTCATAGAAATACAAATAACTGGATTAAGTGCGCTGTATAAGTTACTTAACCATGTCACAGAGAGAAGTACTGTTCGCTTTATAAAAGGATTTCTTGCCATTACCACAAATATGAAATAGGGTAACCAGCAAATCGAGTATGACGAAATGATGACAATTGTCAGTCTTGAAACCTTCCGAGTCGTTGCAGCCACAAGTTGTACTTGTTGATTCGTGTTCATTCCTGGAATCTTTCGATTGTGGAGTCGGTAACAGATAACAGAATATGACAAGATTATTATTACAAGAGGTAGTGGAAACATGAAAGCAAGACTTGCACACTGAAAGAAGATATGGTAGGAAAATGTGGACCTGTAAACACATGACCACGCCTTGTTAATGAACAATACCTGAGGATAAAGAAACGCATGCCCGAGAAATAGCAACGAAAACAACCAAATTGAACCAATGACTTTTTTGCAATAAGTTGAAATAAAACTTTTCTTTAAGGGAGAAATGATTGCAAGGAGCCTATCGATTGATATTACAGCTGTGCTCCAAACTGTGCCACTTGCTGCCAAGTACTGTGAAACCAGCACAGTTTTGCAGAGAATTACTCCAAGTTCACCTCCAAACCACTTCTCGTAGAGATACAGGTACTTGAGTTGGTTCGCCATGTATAAGATTGCAACCAAGATGTCGGCACACGCCATGTTGACTAGCAACAGGTTTGTTGTAGTTCGCATGTCTTTGTGTTTGTAAACGATATAGATAACCGTTGAATTCCCGAGAACTGATACCAGAATGCTGAGAGAATAGATAATGGTCATGATGATTTGGAATTCAGTTGCAAAGAACAAACTGTGCTGCATCACTGTTTTGTTGCCTGTTTGAGAGAGAGAGAGAGCGTTTTAAAATCAAAATTATTTTTCTTTCTTTAATTTGTACCGTATCTAAGATGGAGATTAGAAATTAGTACTGCACGATTAAAGAAAAATTGGAGGTTTTGCGGCCTGATCGAGAGGTGAAACGGATGCCAATTAAATCAGATCCCAGCGAAGACCTTCTTTTTATAAGTCTTGTAACTCGACGAGTCAAATCACAAAATGTATATTCTTTAGTTGTGTGATTCAGATATATGACAAATGTTACAAAAGACATTTTTTGGATATTGCTTAGAAACTTAAATACACCAACAGTAAACTAACACTAAAGCCTGGTTCACACTTGTGAAATAAGCACAAGAACAAGGACAAAGGAACAAAGGAACACCAAGTGTGCGACGAGATGGAATAAGCTCACATCATCGGTCTATTGTCTTTTCCTTTGTTATTTAAATTTCTTATGCTTGTTCTTATTCTTATTTAACAAGTGTGAACCAGGCTTAATGAGTCGAAGAGGCTAAGTCATGTTGTAAATTTTGCTTGGTCCAAAATCCTAAACCTAACCTTAACCCTAACTACCACTTCTTTTCGTCGACTCGTGGACACACTTGATTCGACGGTCCTCGATCCTGAAACTAACAAGAACGAAGCCGATCATAATTTCAAGTGCAGTTAAATCTAGTGAACCTGCTACAATTTACTCTTTTTATAACGAAGTCCAAGTAATGTTTCGTTCTTGAATGTTTAGTATCAGAGAGAATACTTTTCTGTGTGTAGAGGAAAAATACTCGTCGTGCACTACCTGACATTCTTTTTATAAGAACCTTAAATTATTTTCTTTTTGTAGCTGAGGCTAGACATTCTTATGTTTTGAAGATTTCAGCTTCAATTGTTCTAACGTTTTATTTCTGGTTGTGAAGCTCAACAAACTTCAAAAGGAGTGTACAAAGCTGCTTTGTCCTAGGTTGAACGAACCGTGACAGTGCACATTGCTTTGTTCAATGTGTGAGCCGAAACATTTTTACTGGTTAGTTGTTCATATGCATTTCAATACCTTTTGTGTTTTGTGCACCGTCAAGGCCAACGAACAAAAGAGATAGAGAACAAAAACCTACAACAAAGAAAATGGCCGAGTTTCATAACCGTTTCGCTCTATTAACTATGGTTTAATAATGGAGCCGAAACCAATTAAAGAACTGCCAAATTTAAGGTATCCTGCTGATGATCAGTTACCGATTTGCCTTCTATTTCTTCATTTTTAATTTTAAGCCGATTTCATTTAGTAGTGCGCACGCGCATCTCATTTTAGGATATCTATTCGCATTTGATATCGTTCTCGTACCCAGAGCCCACGCGGCCTACGGCCAAACGAAGGGCTCTGGCCGCATCAGTAACGGAAGTCAGAGATTCTCTGACTTTTCAGCTCGTGTAATTCTGAAATTTTGTGAATCATTCTTCATCATACACCTTAGATCTGACAGAGATCGTTTAAATCTTTTCAAATTAACCACGGATTGGCAACATTTATTCTCCCTGCCACGAAATGATTAGTTTTAGTTCGCCGAAATGTCAGAGAATCTCTGACTTTCGTTACCGATGCGGCCAGAGCCCTTCGTTTGGTCGTAGGATGCGTGGGCTCTGGGTACGAGAATGATTTTATATTGGATGTGCATGCGTACTTTAATTTGGATACGCATGCGCATTTCTTTGTTTGGTTTATTTTAGAGTGCGCAGGCGCAATACATTTTGGGATGCGCAGACACATTTCATTTTATGGTGCGTCCACGCATTTCATTTTTGGGTGCGCACTCGTATCTCATTTTTGGCTGCTTTTGCGCATGTCGTTATGGAGTGTACATTACAGGTAATATTTTCTAAAATTTATAAATATTTCTAGTATCAAGAACCAAATGTGAACGCTTTTTAGAAGCTACTGACAAGCTGTTTGTTTATTATCATTTAATATGTTCTTAGGAATTTTACACACATTAACCAAAGCAATCAAACGTCGAAAACAAAGTTATTGATCCAGGAACCTTGGTAGCAAAAAGTGATCTTGGATAACTAAGACAAGCAACGTAAAGAGAATGAGGCAACACTAATCATTATGGCAAAAAGCGATTTGAAGACTTGCCTTGAACAGCTTCTGCAGTTAGTGACCAGCCATATGTAAATTAGAATTTATGCAAACTTTTTTGAAACTGCTTAAATTTACAAGACGTTCGCGTACGTGTTAATATTTGGTGCGAGAGCTAATATCTGGTACCCAGGGTAAGTGTAACCGTACAGTTTACAGGTTGGTTCCCAACGGCCAACAGCAGTGAATACACAATTTTTGGACACTTTTGAGTCTATCACCCTTGAGTCTACCAACAACGACGTCAATAACAATGACAACGACTGCGACAACGGCACTGATAGCAATGACGATAACAACAATGGCAATGACAACAACAATGACAACAACGACAACAGCAATGACATCGACAATGACAGCAATGAAAATGACAAAAACAACAACAATATTGACAACTACAATGACAACAACAAAGACAAGAAAAGCGACATTGACAACAACAATGACAAAGACAATAACAATGACAAAAAATAACAAAGGCAATGACAACAATGATAACAACAACAACAACACAAATGACAACAACAGTAACAGCGACAACAAAAATGACGATGACAACAACCGAATGACAACAACTAAATGACAACAATGATGTTTCATCGTCCGATAAGACACTGTTATATGGCGTCCCACAGGGTTCAGTGTTAAGCCTTCTTCTTTTCTCGTTGTTCTTCGCGCCTTTAGAAGATGTGATCCTTGCTCATGGCCTCAAAGCTATGATGTACGCTGATGATACGCTGCTGTACGTAACGATTGGCTCGTTTGACCAACGTCCTATTGTGTTGTCTAAGCTCGAGCTTTGCATAAAGGGCATACTGATCTGGTGCGCCATTAATGGCCTTGCGTGTAACCCTGATAAAACTGATATTGTACACTTTTTATCCCGGTTCTCCAGCTCTCATGAGATCCCTGAGATAAACATCAATGGATCCACAGTTCCACCGAAACCAGAAGCACGCAACCTTGGAGTGACCATGGATTCACACCTTCAGTTGACGAAGCATATCAACAACACATGCAAGTCAGCTTTTATGCCATCAAAAATATAGGTAGAATCCGTAACCACCTGGATATTGAGAACTGTGAGAGGCTACTCCACGCATTTATTTCGTCAAAATTGGACTCGTGTAACAGCATTCTTGTTGGCCCACCTGACAAGGAAATTAACAAACTGCAGAGCGTGCAAAACGCTGCTGCAAGACTTGTGACAGGCGTAAAGAAAAACGAACAACGCCTACACTGGCTGCATGTCAGAGCCAGGAATGATTTTAAGATTCTACGCTTGACTTACAAAGCCCTCCACCATCGGGCACTTGACTATATCACAGAGCTCTTAACTCAATATAAATCTTCACGTTCCTTAAGATCTGAGAGGCAAAATCTCCTTGTGGTCCCCATATCCAACACTAAAACCTATGGGGACAGGTCCTTTGTTGTGGCATCAGCCAAACTTTGGAACTCTCTGCCACTAGGCATAAGGAACGCTGATTTGCTATCCAGTTTTAAATCTTCCTTAAAACGTATCTTTTCAAGAAATATTTTTATTAATCAAGTAAATTGTTTGAATATCATACGTGTGAATATATTAATCAAGTAAGTTGTATGAACAGTTTAGAATTTTAAAATTTTATATTTTTAACTTGTAAAGCAATGAGTGTAATGCTATATACATATTATTATTATTATTATTATCTATAGTATGAGCCTCCACAAAGTCTTATCAACTATTGAAATAATAATATTAATGCAATAGTTCTCTTTTAAACTGTAAATCGTCAAATAACATCACAACGTTTCTACAAAATGGTCAGTAATAGTTTGTGTTACATTTTTTCTGACCTTCTGTTACAGTTTTACTACTACGAGGCTGATAACTGTTCTTAGTAATCTATCCTAAATGCTGTTTATCCGGTTAAACTCTTTACAGTAACATATGTTGCTATCGCTTTATCCGTGTTTGCACGTGGCTTTTATAAGAGAGTTAGCATCACGTATACGTGAAACTGGAAATGGCAAGAATGGAAATGAAAAAGAAAATTATATGCAGTAACGCTTGCTAGGATTGCATAACATCCCCTATAATCGCTAAAGGACCGAAGATAATAAGTTTTAGAGAAAAGATGGACTGCTATGCAGTCTAGACCAACAGAAAATTTGGTCGCAAGATCGTTGCTGCCGTTTGCCGTTTCACGTATACGTGGTGTTAAATCACGTATACGTGAAATTACCGTTAGTAATTATATTAATATTGTTTCTATCAATTTAATTTTGTTTTTTTTTGGTTAATGGACATTTTTAATTGAAACCTAGATCTGTAGTGTTGTCTCCCGTCAATATATTTCAGTTACTTAAAAAGGTATTTTTATTCAAGGCGAAAGTTGTGCATTTAAAAATTGACAGGATCATCATGTCAAAAGGGAGAAACAGTTGGGTTGCCGAGATCACCTAAACTTTAGCAGGACATGTACATTTTCGGTTCAGTTACAGTGCCTTAATTTTAAGTGTCCCGGACTATCTTACATTATATAACCCTGTACAAGTAACCGACAAATGTTGATTTCAATATTATATCATTAACTGTCTTACTTTCATTTGGATGATACAAGCTCATGTAGCACTAAACTTATCTGCAAAAAGATGGCAAAAGCAAGAGTATTTTCTTTTCCTTTCCTTCGGGTTTGTTTAAAACAAGTATGACGATTTAGATTGCGTCTGATCGCCTTCTTAATTAAGACTACTACTTAAATTCGTCTCCTGTGTCCAACTTTTTAATTGTTCTAGAAAGAGTAAGGTCTCAGTTTCCCAAATCATATTCAAGGTCGAAGTATTTTCAGACACTCCACTGAATGGCCGACTCATTGTTGCATAAATTATCGGGTTGATCACACTGCTAACGTTAATAGGAAAAGTGCGTTAAAATATTTGATATTAACGACTGTTCTCTCCAATCAATGTTAAGGAGAGTAAAATATCGACAACAAATGGGGGAAGCCAGCAGAGGTAAAAACCGATCAGAAAAACTGTCATAATTCTCGTAATCTTCGCTTCCTCCACTCCATAGGAAGAGTGTCCTTCTTGTGAAGATGGAGCGGCTGCGGTGTTGTGACGACGGATGGTTTGCATTGGAAGATCTTCATTTAGCACGAAATAACAACCAGGCAAGCAACAGCAAGGAATAAACTGTGTACAGCGGTATCAATCGTAAATTCCCTTGTACTAGGATACACAAGTAAAGTAATCGCTGGATTAGCAACATAGTCTTACAGAGCAGTGCATTGGAGTAAATTGCTGGAAACAGCTTCGAACGTATACACAGACACATAACTCATACAAAACGGAATGAAAAGAAAAATTAGAATGTTTAGAAACATTTGAGGCTAAGATCCTAAAACAGTTAAGATCCTTCTTCAGTCGAAAAATGGGACGTTCTTATTTAAAAAAAAGTGTATTAGCTTCAGAGAGAGGATCATAAATTCAATAAAATTATATGATAATAGTACACAGTTTCGACATTTGACAAACAACTAAACTATAATTATTGCATATGTTTAATAAGATTATTTTATCACTACCAGCTGCTGTATAGCAAGAAGCCAGCTAGTTCAGTCGCGAGACAAAAGGGCAACGTTCGCTGCGGGTTCCAAGATACGAGGCAGCTGAACGGCAGGCTACAAAACAGAACAAGAACAAGACAAAGTTTCGTTCCCTGAGACATTCATTAGTTCCTAGTTTGGGGAAAACTCCGACAGAATACAAAGACAACAACAACATGCACATCGTAAATGGGAAGAGCAAAGCGCCTATAGTTTACTGCAGCGAATAATCAAAGGTAACCTTTTAGCAAGTTGTTTGAGGAAATGTCGTGAAAAAAACTGAGTGGTAGAAATCAGCTTTTCACGCATTTGAGAGAAAAACTTAAGATGTCGACGTATACGCAAGCTGCGAAGTCAATCGATCAATAACTTTAACTACTAGAAGTAGCAGAAGCAGAAAATTTTAGGACGAATTATGAACAACAGTAAGCAGCCAACCTCATGGACGAATGCTTCATTTAGTGCCTCTTCTAGGGGAACTGTTTTAGTTGTTGTCGAGTCTTGCATCTTTCTCGCCCTGGATCTCACAGCCCTTGTGGGTAACACGCTAGTCTGTGTAGCACTTTACAGAAACACCTCGCTTCGCACCATCACCAACAATTTTATACTGTCGCTGGCCCTCACCGACCTACTCATGGTAGTCTTGGTCGTGCCCCTTATGGCTTCCACTTCACTTGCAGATGGGTGGATTGGCGGATCCTTCGGATTGGAGGTCATCGGATACTGCGGCTCTGTTTTGGCAGGAACTTCATTGCTGACCGTGATGCTGCTCGCAATCAACAGATATTTCCGAGTTGTTAGACTAACGTTGTACCGTACCATTTATTCCAAGAAAAGTTCGGCAGCCATGGTTGTCGGTGCTTGGATTGTACCAGCAGTTACATTTTGTGTTCGTTGGCCTATTTTGGGACTTGAGTTCCGACCCTATCCTGCTAATCCAACAATTATTTTACCTGTGTTTTCTAGTGCAAGTGCAGTCACGTTTTATGTCGCTGTAAATATTCTATTCATTACTGTTGCTAGTCTGGTTATTATAACATGTTATGTGAAGATCTACCAAACCATCCGTCATCACAACAACGCAGCCGCTCCATCGTCACAAGAAGGACACTCTTCTTATGGAGTGCAGGAGGCGAAGATAACGAGAATCCTGACAGTTGTTCTGATTGGTTTTTACTTCTGCTGGCTGCCCCAGTTGGTACCGATCCTTTTGCATTCCTTGAAGTTGATTGGAGAGAACAGTCTTAAATATCAGAACTTTTGTAGCACAATTTTTGTTTTTGCTAGCAGTGTGATAAACCCTCTGATTTATGCAACAATGGGTCGACCATTTAGAGTGGAGTTTATGAGGATAATTCGATTGAAAATGTGATTTGGAAAAATGGGTTAGGGTTAACAAAAAGGGTTGAACACGGGAAATTAATGCGAGAATTAATCTTAATTTGAAGCGATCTGTCAACACAGACTTAACTCAGCCTTACACGTAAGTTCTCGTCCTACCTTTATAGCTACACAATTATAAATTGTAAATATTTTTAATACTGTTTAGCTAATGCTCTTCCTATACTAGCTTATGTTTATTATCGTATATTTGCCTTTTTATAAATGTATTATTATTATTATTATTACTACTACTACTACTATTATTATGTAAATAAGTTATAATTTAGTGCCACCTTGCTGATAAGTATACCAGCTCTGCCGATTATATTACGAAAAAATACAGAAAACGTGTTAAACTTGTTTTAAACAAAACCCGAAGGCAAGGAAATTATTATTATTATCAGCATTTTTCTCAGATATATTTAGTGTTATATTAAACTGGTAGATGCTAAGAATATATCTCAGGTTGAGACTAAGAAAGGAACACCTATTTCATTAAAGTTTGAAAATGAAACTGAGAACCGCTAATAAAATTTTGCGAGAGAGCAGTACAATTTCGCATTTGAATTTAGTAAACAGGCGATTCTAGACTTCAAGTCTCACATAGCAATGCATTTGAGTTCATTGTTGGAACAGCTTTGAACGTATACGGACATAATGAATTACAACAAACTCGGAATGAAACTGAAGAAAAATTTAAACTTTTTAAAAACATTTGAGGCTGAGATCCTAAAACAGTTAAGAACGTTCATCCTCAGTCCAAACAATGGATGTTCTTATTAAAAAAGGAGTGTTTTAGTTCAGGGAGAGGATCATAAAATCTATCAAATTATTAGAAAACATTACACAATTTTGACTTCAGACAAACTGCAAAAATATACCACGCAAATAATTAAAAAAGCAAACTACTAAATGACAAGAGGTCTTCCTGCATCATATATTAATCAGAATTCTCATCTTACCATATTAATTCACTATTTTCCGGTTATTTTAATACTACCAACTGCTGTGAAGCAAGAAACCGGCTAATTCAGCCGCGCGACTGATTGCATGAAACGAGGCAGCTGAACAGCAGGCTACAGAACAACACAAGGTTCGGTTCCCTAAGACTGCTCAAACACTTTTCTTAATTGGGAAAAACCCCGACAGAATAGAATGACAACAGCTACATACACATCTTAAAGTCCAAATACTGTAACCCTATTTCAATTTTTAACTTATGAAATCTGTGGTAACTTTGAGGGACTTCTGCGAAAAAAACATGAAATTATATTAATGGGACCACGAGAAATCCATGCAGGAAGCGGTAAACTTCAAGTAACCGATTTGGATAAAACTTTGCATGCGAGTATAACTTTGGGAACTCTGAACTTTGGCATACATTAGACCGTCCAAAGGCTTGTACATTTCTCCAGACACATGACCCCCTGAGAATCGCAAAATTTCTTGAAATTTGCATGAAAAAATAGTTAAAATGGCAGTGTCTTTTCTTTAAGGTGAGAAGTTATTATAACATGGGAACTTGAACTCTTTATCTCAGATATGAAGGTTTTCTCGCGAACAATTGCTACTTCGTGTGGGTGTACCAAGGAAAATTGTGACATTTGGCGTAATTTATAATGTCATTTTCTACTTCTCATTTAACGTAAGTCCCTGTATTCTAACACAATACAAGCAGAACGGTGGGCCAGTTTTTAATTTTCGAGATACACCGTGTTGAATAGACAAGAAACTTGCTAAAACTACTAAAATGAAAATATATTCAATGCCCAACTTTATCGAGTTTAATGTTCAAAAAGAGCTTTGGCTTGATACCACAATTCAATTATTTTGATAAATAGGTCAGACAAATCCATGAATATTATTATAACCTTTGATTTATAATGACAAATGTTTAATTTCTCAATATGTCGCATTTGGATTTACAGCAATGTATATAATATCAACAAGCAGGTCACGCACTTCGGAGTAGTTGTACACATTTTCCGACATTTAAGTAAAGACTTTGAAGTTAAAACATCGATTTAATCAGTGGCTATTAAAGACATGTTATATACATTGAAGATGTCAGAAGGCCTTGAAATATCGCTACAGTGTCATTGTATGAGATAACAATTTAATAAAGTAGTGGTCAAGTTAGAAACGTGACTTTTCAATAAGGTCTATTTTAAAGACGCGCGCTGTCCGATAATGACTGATAATCTAATAATTTCACCACCAAAATTGAACATTGGTGGACAACTGACATTTATTAAGAATCTAAAATCTAAAATAAATGGAATCGCAGGAATCGGTGTTACAAGTGAGCGTTACGTCCGGTCAGTCAGGGGCCGCGGAACACGGTGGCTCCCACTTTTTTCGCAAATTTTAATTTGTCCGAATCTTGATTGTTTCGAAATGTAGTCAGAAAATACTCATCTAATCTAGTACTGTGAACAGAAAGTTACATTTGTTAGAAATAATCGGGTATTCTCCGTAACGTATTGCTATATCATATGGAAACACGAAAAAGATTTTAGTGCAGTTCGACTGCATCATACTCATGAGGGGCAATGTTACAGGCATACATGAAATATATTGCCTGAGAATGAGGCAGCCGCTGAGCTTAAAAAATTGAGTTGTTCGCATACCTGTACGTACAATTCAAAGAATCAAAGATGAAGCTCTTGGCAACTTTGTTGTTTTTCAGTGTTTTAGGAAAGATTATCAATCTTCATCTTGTGGGGAAAATTGCAGCAGCGGGAGCAAATTATGGAGCTCCTTTTTCGACTGAGGCTATTTTGATTAAATTCCAACGCGCTCGTATTCGTAAAAAGTTTTTGAGGCGCCGTTTCTTATTTTGCTCTGGAAACGAAGCCTCGTACAATCAAACTGTCATCACGAATTCAGAGGCAAACATGGTAAATGGTAACAAGGAAAATAGCAAAACAACAACTGGCAAAACTAAAAGAAAGGTTGACATAACAAACTATTTTAGCAAAGCATCCTCAACAGGAAAATAATATTTTCAAAATAATTACAATGTTACGTGTTTCTTACAATGTCCATAACACTACTTTGCTAAAGGTAAGAGCTTGGAATATTAAAAGTTAACTTTTCTTGACAAAAAAATCTTACGATCATTTATCTTTCTCGATTTTAGCTCCTTCTGCGAAACCGGCTAGAACAACTTTTGCTTCTCCCATCTCTACAACTCCCACAACTATACATACCTTATCTACAGATTGTTTTTCAGTTGAGCTTGAAGCACCTACAACATCTCCAACATGCAGATCCGCTATAGTATCATCATCCCCAATGAACTTACCAACCCTTCCGTTTCACCCACCATCAAAGTTTGTCTTTAAAGCAAGATTACAAGGTAACCAGAAGCGATACTGTCAGGCCAAGTGGTTTTTACAGTTCAAATGGTTACATTACAATCAGGATAACGACACCGTTCTCTGCTACACTTGTATGAAACAAAATGCGCTTGGGAAACTAATAAGGAGAACGCCTTTGTATTAATTGGAAAGATGCGCTACAGCACTTTCGAGAACATGAAGCCAGCGAGTGCCTTTCTTTAAGTACAACCTTTGAACATGTTGTGCCAATATGTGAAAATGTCCGCGAGACGACTGACGCATCAGTAAAAGCTTCAATGCAGGAAAATAGACGATGTTTCATAAAGATTATCGCATCCCTACAGTTTATTGGTCGCCAAGGTATAGCAATGCAAGGCCACAATCGAATTTTGTACAACTTTCGCAATCAGTGCGCTGTAAAGATTTCACGCAGCTGAAAGCATGGCTAACCAAAAAAACTAACACGTACATAAGCCACGAAATTCAAAACGAAATTTTGGAGCTTTTAGCAAACTGTGTCCTTCGTGACTTAGTAAATGATATAGGAGGTGATCAGTGTAACTTTTTCTCACTGATTGCAGATGAATATACAGATATTTTGAGCAAAGAGCAGCTGTCAATTTGTTTCAGATGGATTGATGAAGATTTTGTTTCACACGAGGACTTTGTCGGTTCTTACCAGTTGCCAAACATAAGCATGTTTCCCATATAAACGTAAATCGCCGCAAAAAGTTTGCGGAGGGTGTTTGCGAGCCAACGCAAATCGTTTGCGTTAATGGGAATATTTTCTACCATTTGTTCCAGGCGTATCTCCGACGATCGCAAACAAGCTGTAAAGGTAGAATCTTTACGGCAGGTCTGCGACCGTTTGGGACGCGACAACGAGAAATAGGTGATATGGGAATGTCATCGCAAAGAGTTTGCGATCGATCGGCGATAATTTTGTACCATGTGACCCATTTTGGCGAATCAGAGAAGGGATCTGGAAGAAACAAAATCCAAGATGGCGGGTGCACATGGAGAAGATGTATCTGACGAGAAATTGTCCGAGAATTTGATGGAAGAAGTCCAAGAGTATTCTGCCATTTATGACAGAAGCTGCGCGGGGGTTAAAGACAGGGATAAAAAGTCTCGAACACTTTCTCCATGGTCTAGTACATCTATAAACTAATTGTGCTACATCCAACTCTTTTTAAACGCACAACAAAGAATTTCAGAACAGTAAATGAAAGCAATTTCCAACTAGAAATCGACATTCCAAGATCCTAGTACCGAATGACCTTGATAGCTAACCTTTATTTGACAATCATCACGTGTATAACAAATGTCACTAACGAGAAGAACAAACGTCAAATCACGTTACCCATCTCCTAGCAACAAGGATCACGCAAGCATTGTTGATGTATGAAAAAGCCGGCAAAATTTTTCGCGGCGCTCTACCAAACATTTTTCATTTTTATTCTGCAAGTTTATTTTCCGGCACCAATTTAATTTAAATTTCACACTTTTT
>JAOEHT020056386.1:0-13877 GCA_025448195.2 Parazoanthus atlanticus | reverse complement strand
ATTCCCCCCCCCCCGCCGGGAAAATTTTTGAATTATAAGGTGTCAAAAATAGCTTTTCCTGCAGAGTGGCATTCTGGGAGTAGCTTCTAGCAAGTTTAAATGACCTTGAACTGACAGAAAATCGATGTATCCGTCTTCGCCTCGTGCCACTCAAACGCTTATCTCCTGCTCTCCTAAAGTCCCACGTGCATCTATAACTCGATAGACGCACGTTAAGCATGAACCATTTCTTAAACATTCCAATAGATCTGATACGGCTAGCACTTTTTATTAATTTGTGAGAAAACATATCTGCAGCCCTTCAAGTGCCCCGGCCACGGTTTCGGCACAGCTTCTCGAGTTCTCCCCTTTCATTTTCTGATTAATGACACCTTCATTTATTACTTCCTTTTCCACTTTCTTAGTAGTTGACAGCCTTCCAAATATGCTTTCGTATGTTGCGATTTAGACGCACGGGCATGCGTCTATCAAATTTAGATGCACGCTCAATGCATAGAAAAAGCGCGTGAAACATTGTCAGCTAGGCACATAATGTTATCTGGCTGGATTTTCCAAAAGGTGTCTGCTAAGGTTGGACTCAGAGTTTACCTCATTTTATCGTAAAAACGCCTAACATTGGTTTGCCTGTTCCAATATTGTCTTTTTTAAAGACAGGGCATTTCAAGATCTTCATTTTCAACGTAACAGATTTTTAATCAATTTTATTATTTTGGTCAAAAAATGCAGTTGAAATGGCGTACTATAGCGTGATTTTAAGTGAACCTTGTTCTATTTAAAATACACGACTTTCACCTATCGTTTCCGGTCTAGATACCTAAAAGGCTCCTGGGGTTTGGCTCTGTTTTAAAATGTCGAGGATGTTTTCGATAATCAAAGGGTTAAAAGAGGTCAGTGCAGTTGCATGGGGAGGGTGGGGGTCCTTTATAATTGCACCGCTTATAGCTAGCAGTCACCTTTTGGAAAATCCATCCAGATATATATTATCCTATACATAAGCTTTTTATCGGGCCAGTTGATATATTGGGAAGTAATTTCAGATCACATACTCAAGACATATGTTGTCAATTGATTAAAGCATTTATAGTACAATAGTGTTGGTTTGTGTACAGCGAAAGACAAGTTAACGAGTCCGTCAAAATTATTGGACGGCCCCTCCCCTACTACGGCCCTGTTATGATATATGAACCAATACTATTATGTACAAGATATTTTTTGAAAAGCTAAAATGTGGCCAACTAGCGTGAACACGTGAGTATCAAACTTTTCTTATAACTGAATATTTCTTCATTTGATTGATTTAGTTAACAAAGTTTGAATTTGACGTATTACACGAATGTAACGATCGATCAAGTTCAGTTAAAACAAGGTTAAAACAACTTTTCAACTATAAAGTGGATCACGAGAATGTTTGCATAGCCACGTGTTCAATCCCCAGTGAAAACAATCATGGTAATCTCCCTCAGTGGTTTTGAAAAACCAAACCAGAAAACAGAGGGGCAAACTTAGATTACACGTGAATGATTTAGTTTGACCTGTTAAGAACTCAATCTTATTTCACGCATTTTTTGAACCACGCAGCCAACTGTCAAGGAAAAATGGCTGAAGTTCGCATTACTTCATTTCTGTAAAATATTAAGTGCTAACCTCATCAAATAAGAAACTGTATTGAATAAAAGTTTTCCAAAAAATAAAGCAGAACCAATGGTTTTGAACTTAAAAGTGTGCATGCAGGATTGAATCAACTTGTTGTGACTTCACCAAATCCTATTTCTGACCAGGCCCAAACTTTAAATACCTTGAAGTCCTTAAATACAGAAAACGGATGTTTTAAAGGTCTTAAGTCTTTTAAAAAGTTTAGAGTTTAATTAGACAGGGATATATTGCAAACCCAAGGTCATGGCGAGGAATTTATTGATTGGGAACAAATAATATTGAAAACAAAAAAATATTAATTATACAAGACGAAAGAACGAAACGATTAGCAGATTTCGGCCGCCACCTTGGATTTTCGACCTTAATCGAGATTTTGATTAATTTTGAAATATATTATTGGAAATAGTTAGAAAACATCATTTTGTGTGCAAAATCTATGAAATAACAAGAAGAAAACAACAAATCGCAAGTTTACAATCGTTTTTAACAAAAATTGATAAATTTCAAAAGTTAACAAAAAGTGAATGACCATGAAGACATAATCTAATTAGCGTCAAAAGCTGGGTTTACAATCAAGGAACAGTTGCGCAAAATCGTTTTGGCAATTGGTCAAACGGTACAAATTTGAGTTCTAAAAAAACCGAAGGGGGTGAGGGGGTGGGGGGTCAGGTTGACCCCCTAAAGTTTCTAGGGTTAAACAACGAACAAACGCTGGCTGTGTTAAAACAAGAGGCTACACACAGCCTTGCTTGGGCCTTACCGTATACTTGGTAATTAATAGATTGGAGCAGACATACCAGGGGCGGATTTAGGGGAGATGCCATTTCGCCCATCCCCTTTCCAAAATTTATGGATCTTCCCCGGTATAATTTGGTCTCACTTGTTCACTAAACTTTATAAAAAGAAAATACTTATAGCACTGATAACAATAGTCCACTTTGCATTGATGATAGCATTTAAGAAATGGAAAATAAAATGCAGTAGTTGAACATATGTTTGTATTCACTAGTTGACATTTAATTCCATTTTGTAATTTGGCATTTGTGTGAGTTACATCTAGTCACATGAGCTATGATAAATACAAATTATTATTGACAATGCAGTTATGATCAATTGCAGTACAAGAGCACATTTTACTGTCAAAGCCAAATTATCATAACTAGCTCAGAATCACCTAAATTTCAACTGGCACACAAAACATTTTGGATGTGTATCAATACTTGAACTAAGTAACCACATGTTCTACAGAAATTATATTCCTCTCCGAGCCCTAACAACATCAAAACATTTTTGATATGTATGTATGTATGTATGTGTGTATGTATGTATGTATGTATGTATATATGTGTGTGTGTATGTATGTATGTATGTATGTAGGTAGGTAGGTAGGTAGATAGGTAGGTAGGTAGGTATGTATGTATGTATGTGTGTGTATGTGTGTTTACGACTCTTATTTAAGACTTGTAAATAATCAAAAGTTCTAGAGAAATTTTGCAATAACTATTCCACTGACACTGTGTTCAACAGACAACAGAAACTACCAATTTTGCAACTGGGAGACGATTTATATAGCATTTTAGAACTAGTCTACGTAGAGCTAAAATATATAGAGATATCACTGAACTATTGCTCACACCCAACTATAAAAACATGAAACTCAAATTATTTGCAGTATGTGATTCAAAACTCTCGCTAATCTTGGTCTTGTCCTTTTACACTCACGCAGCAAAAGGCATCAAATTTGTCAATTATTTTTATAGTTCGCAGTTTAGTGCACTAATCAGACTACTAATAAAATAAATACTTCCAAAAATATCTCCAAGAGTTCTAATATCCCATCAAGAAATTTAACTTTCTCAAAAATTTCTTTAAATAATTTAAAATATCTCTTAATTCTTAACTCATTAAAACACAAAACTATAGCTAAGCTAACACAAACTGGGAAATTCTTCGAATTAGTGCCTTGTACACAACTGCATGTTTTGAAAATTATCTCAAAAAAATTTTTAAAAGAAACTGTAAGTTTATTAGCATTAAACATTTATTTCAACACGGTATACTAAAATCATCAGTAGAAATACACGACAGCAATATCTAAAAGATCACTGTTTACATGATTTCCGTGTGCATGGAAGCCCCATGAGGATAATTGGCTTTTTTAAAAGCTTCTTTTAAAAGACCCACAGACCGTTGTTATATCAAATTTAAGAGATTCTGGAAGATCATTCCATAGAACGACATCACTGTATTTATAACTACGTTTGAGGTAGTCTGTTCTCGATTTTGATAACCGTAGTTCCTAACCGCGTTCATACTCTCTGGCAGTGAGTGAACAAGTTCACAGTGTCACAGTGTCACATTAATCGCAGCCAAGGTTTACACCCTTAGATGGCCCGAACCCCGCTAGGAACTCGCGCCTTCGGCACTTGAAAATAAGGCTGGGGGCACTTCTATAAAATACACTTTATGGCTCTAATCTTTTCGCAATTGTATTTATCTTTTCCTGCTCTACGCAGTTGATGCAGCCGGCCGAAGCTTTGCCGCTGCAAATTTAGGTTTTCATTAATTTTCCAGCATTTTTACCTATATTTGTCAATGACGAATACATACCAACACGATTTCCGAGCTTGGGAGGGCATAAGTTACCTTATGATAAAGTGGCTTAAAATTTAAATAAAACAGCCCGGCTAAGTGTAAGAGGCTAAAGTACTTTTGGCAAGAAAAGCAACGATTTTAGTTATCTCAAACCTGTCACGAAACTGCCCTATTAAACCTGTTTAGAATTCTGTAGATTATGCAACAATGACACTCGGACGGTATAAAATGGGTCCTGTCCAAATCTGGTACAGGAAAGAACTTTCAAAAACAAAAGAAAGGTTTGAAAAATGCTTTTCAGGTTCTATGTCGGGTGCACCTTGGCGCTGATTTTTCAGCGTTTTGAAGCAACAGCTGCAGTTACAATGTCTCTCAAGAGTGTCCCAGACTTCATGCTACGGCTGTTTAGGAGCACAGCTAACGAAGATGGAACTATCAAAGATAATGTACAAGCCTATTCCCACTTGGTACGCAGTTATCTCAGCTCAGGTGAGCAAACTCCATTCATCTCCACTAAGAAATAGATGCATTGTTCTGTAACATTTAAACTATTTATACCTAAATAACGTCTGTGTATATACTAAAATTGCCTGTTAACCAAATTCAGATGCAAAGTTGCATTAGTGTGCGCAATATTTCAGTAGGGGTTCTCAGTTCCAATATCAAAATGTGTAGGAATAAATGTTCCCTTTTTAGTCCGGCTCAACTAGAAGCATGTTCTTAGCATCTTCTTAAATTTTGGTCAATTTTTAGAAGTGTACTGGGTGAACTATTGCCAATAGATAAATTGTATTTTAAAATGTCTCAAAGTATAGAAAAAAACCCTGAAAAACTAGGGAGAATACAATCTGAAAACACTACAAAACCCGAAACTAACTATTTACAACAATATAAATTAATGGTACGTAGCTGCACTTACACACAATAGGTGATTGGAAAGGACTGAGATTAGGAAGGGGGTTGTTTGTTATATTCATGGGAACTTGCACTGAAAAAAATCAACTGAGAAATCCGTTGGTTTTGCAAATGGGAACCGTGAAGGGCCTTTTTGTATTATACTTAAGATTAATGCTGTTTAAGGAGTGCGGAGTTTAGGAGTACAGGTAGAGAGCTTGTATACGAGGTAGTGTATTGTTGAACAAATTTTAACATAGTTAACTGAGTTCCGCGTTCATATGCAAACCTTCTCGGTGTAGGCGTTTCTAACATAGATTTCAGTAGATAATTTTCATGGCACTTTTTGTACACACTGGAGACTGTTACCGATTATGAGAGTACTGTGGGATGTTGTCAGTACTGAAAAGTACGATATAATATAAACTGAAATATGAAATTCTTACTGATTCGACCACTGCGCGCTTGAGTTATACTAGAAAATAAAAACTTTTGACGCTTTCGTGATAGAAATGTCGATGTGGTTGTTCCATTTAAGAACATTTTAAAATAAGTGCGCTATATCTGTTCACTCATTAAGAGATAGTTGTTGGATTAGGTTTGCTTAACTGTAATTTTATAGAAGCCTTAGTTCAATCGCTGCCATTTCTAACAAGAACAACTTTGTTCACCTTGTTGATAAGAAAGAACAGTACAACAAGTTTAATGTTTATTATAACATTTCAAGAACAATAAAATTTATGATATAAATAAATAAATATCTATGACACAAATATAATACAAATACAAATTCTCACATGTGCGTTAGGCAAAGAAGTTTTTAACTTGGTGAAAACCTCAAAGTTTTGAGGTAATAAAATCAATTCAGGTCATCATGGGGCATATGTTTAGTATCCGAGATATGCTGGATCGCTGGAAGTGGCAATCAAAAGAAAGATTTGCAGACCAATTCTGGTTGTTAGATAGAACTGCGACCAATTTGCAAACTGAAAAGTGCAAAATTTATTGCACAACTTAACGGAGCTTGTGTAGCTACACTGTATACAATACTTCGTGTTCTAAAGTATCCAAGAACTATTCTGTGTTATTTTTGATAGACTAAGTAGCACCTGATAGAGTTATCTTTCTTAGGTACAATTGGAAAGGATACCTTGCTCTTTAACCTTACTGGCAATCCCGCTACCGAACCTGTGTGGAAGGCAACGATCAATCTGTACAAAAAGTTACCATCCATGACACACACATCCCCCCGCCGTGAACATGCTACTGTCACTATCGTAGATGTCGCCACGGGAAAAACCGTGTCGAGCCAAAATGTACCCATTCGCGGGCAGCGCTGGTTGGTGATGGATATCACAAGCCTTGTGATAAGGTGGCTACAGCAGCCTCACACTAACCAGGGAGTTCAAGTAAGGACGGGCACAAAGAAAGGCAAACTGAAAGGCTTAATGGAGAGTTTATTGTTGGAGTACGATTCGCAAAACACTACTTTCGGGCCCCTGCTGGTCCTGTACGCCAATGAGAGTGATAACGTAATTAGAACTATGGCGGCGAGGTACGTATGTAAAGTATCAAAACTTTAGTTCCTTTACTTTTTTACTCTGAAAACATGCAAGCAGTTTTTAAGTTGTCAATATTTTTGACAGATATCGAGGTTGTCCTCCGGCTCTATTACTCCTGGTTCAATTGAAGTTCTTGTTCCAGTTGTTGTTGTTCTCTTCTTGTTGCTGTTGATGTTGTGTTGATGTTTATGTTGTTCTGGTAATGTTAAACTATTGTTGTCCGTTGTTGTAATTATTATCTTATTATTATTATTGCTGTTATCTTTGTTGTCGTTGTTGCTGTTGTTGCAGTTGTTGCATCGCGTTGTTTTTTGTTGCTGTTGTTGTTGTTGTTGTTAGTGCTGCTGCTGCTGCTGTTGTTGTTGTTGTTGTTCTGTTGTTGTATTTCAGTCTTACCACATGTTACCATAAGTGTATTCTTATCACGGCGTTCTTGTACCGTTCTAAAAATTCAACAGCAATCTACACATTTCTTTCGGTTTGATAGACTTTCATTTAGATCCAATCTCCTTCCCCCAAGTTATTTTCAATGGCGCACCCCGACTTGAGGGCAATTATAGGCCAGGCAGAGAAAATTTTAAAAGATAGGGCCCCTAAAGTCGTATTTCGTGTCTTCTGGTAGTCATTAATTGCTTTTTGTGATCACTAAGAATCAACGGACATTCCGATTTTTAGGTTTGAAATCAGTCAAAAAAATAAATAAAGCATAAATATTGAAAAGTAGTCCAAACTTATATTTCGACCATTTTACCAAATACTAACAATAGGTAAAAACAATAGTAATACCAGTAGCAATGACAATGACAATGACAATGACAATGACAATGATTTTGTTTTTGGTACGGTTTATATTATTTTATGGATTAATTTATATTGAAAACACTGCAAAGTCCTACTTTATTAACCGTTAGTGGTAAACTACAAAAAAGGGAACTGTTAGTTTCTTCTGAGTAAAATATCTTAAGTTTACTTTCTATGGTTGGTGGTTTGCAAACTTTGTCTATAAAAATGTTATAGGCAATCGCAATCTTGTTTGTTACCTTTTCAATGGTAAGATGAGTGTTATTTTATCATGCCCATTCCATATTATTTTCTGTTTTCTTAATGACCCTGTTTTCGTTTGAAATATTAGTTTTTAATACCTGTTTCCAATCTTTTGGGATGCCGCCTATGGGTGACATGTAAGGCCAATAATTAATGTGATAATTCTTTGTTATCAGTTCATCGTAGGATAAAAAGCTTCCGTTTGTTCCTATTAAATTGTCTATTCTTCCCGCGCTTATCACCAAAACGATTTGTTGTTGATTGTTATGTATCTGTTGTTCCACATAGTTTCTGAGACGAATATCTTGTAAATTAAATGGAATTTTGCACCGCAATTGTAACTAAGCAGGTGGTAATTCTAAAACTAATGTTTTACCGTCATAGTTACACTGACAGATTAGCTTTCCACCTACTTTCTCCAGATAATGCATTGGGATTGTTTTTCATTTAAGATGCTTTCATCTAATAGTCTTTTTACCCATAATATTCTAAGGGATTTGCACATCAGAAGCATATCAGGCATTGTAAGTTCGCCATTCCTTGCATTTTGAATCAATGTCGATATTTAAACTTTGGAGTTGAGCAGCCCCAGACAATGTTAACCTGTTTTGGGAATGCTTCTGGAACATTCAGATTACTACAAGAGTCTATAGTAGTTCAGTTCGAAATACCAAACATTTTTTACACACAAGTTTCGTCCGTTCCAGCACTTCAATCTTTTTTTCCAATTTTTCAAGTTTATCACTACAATTTAACTAATGACAGTTACAAGGGCAATAATAACAGCATACTCCCCCGAGGCTCAAAGACGCTTTACACGAAAATATACAACTACAAAAGAACAAAAAAGTGAAATAAGCTTACTGAAAAAGTACACTGAAAGAATTTATTTAAAAGAAGCTTTACGAAAGAGCCAAGCTTTTAACTATTTCTTAAATGAGTCAATGGAAGGGGCGTTCTTTGTATGTTCTGGCAGACTGTTCCAAAGATCAAGGGAAGAGATCATATGTTTTGAGATGGTAAGCAACCCAGAACCTTTGATTTTCGTCATATGTCAGTCCACAGTCTTCTATTGGTCTCGTCGGGTTTTCCAACGGAACACACACTGCACTCAAAGCGGTTTTTAGTTTCCGGTAATTTTTAGCTTTTCTTTTCCTTTCATTTGTATCATTCTTTTCTCTGTCTTTTTCTGCTGTGTCAAACAAATTTTGCAGGTCTTTGGACTAAGCAACGCAACTGATTTTTGTTTTACTTACTTTCACATGTAACTCCAATTCCCCAGATCCATTCCGAAAACTGCAAGTCGTCAGTTTAGATCTACCAGGAACTGTTCACGCCACGATATGATTGTCAAGTTCAGCACAATGAAATGGTATGACGTTCTGATCCCGATTGAGTTCAATGCTTATCGCTGTGATGGTGGCTGTGTGTTCCCCCTGGGTGCATCGTCGAACCCGACCAACCACGCTCAAATCCAATCTTTGCTGTCATTGCAGGGCAACATCGCAAGCCCGTGTTGTGTTCCCACGAAGCTGGGCAGTCTCTCCGTAATGTATCTTGATAGGAATAAGAGCCTCTGTGTGAGGAGCCTTAGTGCAATGATCGTAAAACAGTGCAGTTGTAAATGACATAATAGGGATCAAGCTAGATCGCAAACGTCAATGAAGGTGGCTGCTGAATTTTTAACTTTTAACATTGGTGTCACAATCATTGTCATGTTCAATTAGTGTTAGCCTCCATCACTGTCACAGTACTGTCATTTGCCATCAATGTGACATTGGCGTCACTATCGTTATCATAATCAACTAGTGTTAACCTCGCCGTCACAGTACCGTCAGATTCTCGTTATGTAGACAAACATATACTCCTTAAAAAACATTTATTTGCAACTAATATACCTAATCGTATGGGATTTCACATTTGGTAATTAGCACCACGGTTTTCAGCTGCTCTGTTAAGGTAAATGAGTACAAAGTTAATGCTATTGTACGTTTAAAAAGACAGTCCAGCAGAAGTTTACTGGGTGAAAATGTAGCCAAGACCAAGTTTAAGAAAAATAGAGATTGCCAACTTCATTTTTCCAGCTACTGTTTCACCTCCACAAGTACAGTTTAGTACCAAGTGACACACTATGCGTTAGTACAATAGTCATAGAAGAGATGAAAACTCTAATACATGTGCTTTACAAACTTCGAATCTTGAAAATTTGACCAAACATTTCCTTAGAACAAGTAACTAACAGCATATTCATTAGCAAAGTCTCACAGTGATTTTTCAATCACCCCTGAAAGCTGGAAAGTGGGTCATAACTTAGTTAAAATGTTAAGTTCTAAAATTTCTTCCTTTAAGAATAATCACTTTTGGTACAGAGAACTTTTCTTTTCAGAGCAGTCAAGATTTGTAATGAAATGGATACTAAAATTACTAAAGGAACAATTTTTGCTTGTTTAAAAAGGAAACTAAGACAAAATATGTGAAATACCGTTTAGGTTAATATTAATGTCTTTTTCACAGTTCTTTTAATACTCCGCAGTTTTTAGAGATACTCTACTCTACTCTACAATAACTCTATAAATTTGTAACTTTCACATGTTTAATATCTTTTTTTATGAAAAAAACGGAAATAGATACAATTGCAATCTAAAATGTAAAATCCTTAGCTTACATTAAGGCAGGACCGACACCCAAAGGTTGGATCTTGTTTCCTTCAGCTTCATCTTTAAAGAGGATGGATTAGGAGACTTCAAAACACTGAAGAGCGATTCTCTCTAAGAACACGTTGTAGAACTTGAGGTCATTTGGCCTACATCTTGATGGGTGGTACACATCCAAAATGTTTTGTGTACCTGTTAAAATTTATGCGATTTTCAGCTAGCTATGATAATGGGGCTTTGACAGTAAAATGTGTTCTTATATTGCAATTGTTCATAACTGCATAGTCAATAATGATTTGTGAAACAATTGTACTCGACATAGCTCACGTGACTAGATGTAATTCACACAAAATGCCAAAATATGAAATAGAATTAAATGTTAACTAGTAATACAAACATATTGTCAAATACTGCAGTTTAGTGAATACAAACATATGTTCAACTGCATTTTGTTTTCCATACCTTAAATTCTTACATCAGTGCAGAGTGTACTATAGAACGTTTATTATCAGTGCTAGAAGTATTTTCTTTTACCAAGTTTAGTGAACGAGTGAGATCAAAGTACAATCAACAACAACAACAACAACAACAACAATTGTATTGCAATTGAAAGAAAAACGTGCTCTTGTATTGCAGTTGAGCATAACTGCATTGTCAGTATTGATTTGTAAAACAATTAATTGTATTCGGCATAGCTCACGTGACTAGATGTAACTCACACTTAAATGCCAAAATAGGAAATAGAAATATATGTTAACTAGTAAATACAAACATGTGTTCAACTGCATTTTGTTTTCCATACCTGTACAGAGTGTACTATAGCACTGTTATTATCACTGTTGGAAGTAATTTCCTACAAAGTGTAGTGAAGGAGCGAGATCAACAACACTTAACAACAACAACACTCTATTTTGGTAGGGTGCTTCTGGTTCAATCTATCAATTACCAAGCATACAGTAAAGCCCGAGTTAGGCCAAGTGTAGCCTCTTGTTTTAACAGTTTTAAATCTGAACCAGCGTTCATTCTTTTTCAATAAAAGCAGTGTGCGAGAAAAATAGTTATAATACATTAGCTAATATTTGAACTTCGTTCAAAGACTGACTAGTCGATACCTTTTGAGAATATCGTAAGATTATCTTTGACAAATTTGAGCCGCTAATCTCGTTGTTTATTCAATAATGCCATTGTGATCCCCAAGTATGCATAAGGCAATTATCGTTCCTTTGCTTTCGTGTGCCGTCGAAATTTAAACTTGACCGCTGATTAAAAGCTTCATCGAAAGCTACTTTTCGTTGAATCAATCATCAAATTCTTAGTCCCACTGGGTGTTTCTGGTCTTATGTCTTTCATATAATACTGAGTCTAATTAAACAGGGACATATTACAAACTCAAGGTCATGGAGAGGAATTGCTAGATTGGGAACAGATTATTTAGAATACAAAAAGATATTACAAGACGAAAGAACAAGACGATAAGCAGTGATATGCGAGAGCAAATGACCCCCACCGCAGTATTTTATATTTTCAGATCTAAAGTTTGATTTCTGTCCTTGCGGCCTAGTGAGAAATAGGATTTGGTGTGCCATCCTGCTGCATGCACTCAAAGCCATCGGTTCTGTTTTGATTGCTGGTAAAATTTATTCAATACAATTTTATATTTGATGAAGTTAGCATTTTAAAACATTTTAGAGAAATGAGGTAATGCGAACTTCAGCCATCCAGTTTTCCTTGACAGCTGACTGCGTGGTTTAAAAAAATGCGTGGCCTAAGATTGAGTTCTTAACAGGTCAAGTTTAAACATTTACGTATAAACTGGGTTTGCCCCTTTGTTTCTTGGGCTTTTCGTTCACGAAACCACTGAAGGAGATTACCTTGCTTGTTTTCGTTTGGGATTGAACACTTGGCCGGCCACGCGGGCATTCTCGTGATCCATTTGATACTTGAAAAGCTGTTTTTACTTTTAACCTGACCAATCGTTACATCATTTTACATTCGTGCAATACGTCATATGTGTCAAATTTGTTGACTCAACCAATGAAAGAGATATTCAGTTATAAAAAAATGTTTCATACTCACGTATTCACGATTGTTAGCCGCATGTTTGGCTTTTAAATGTCTTGTACATAACATTATTTGTTCATCTATCATAACCCTACAGGGCCGTAGCAAGGGTTCGTAAACTTGTCTTTCGCTGTACACACAACAAGACTGCTGTACTATAAATGCTTTCACTAATTAACAACAAATGTTCTGAATATATGACCAGATATCACTTCAATATATATGGACTTAGAACATAGCTGGCAATTTTTCACCAGCTTTTTGAATGCCTTGAGCGTGCTTCTAAATCTTGCCAACGAGAACAATAGTTTGCGGAATCCCACAAGTTAGTACTCTAGGTCCCCTTTTATTTTTGCTATACATTAATGACAACTCTAAATATTCATCCAAACTATCACTCCGGATATTTGCAGATGATGCAAATTTTTTTGTTTCTTTTGCAAATACCACTGACCTTCAAATGACAATCACGGAATTGACTAAAGTGGAACAATGGTGTGATCTAAACGAACTGTCAATTAATCTAACTAATACCAAATTAATCTTATGTTAATTAAACCATCCAAGAAGAGGATAAATAATGACAATATACCTTGCCCCTTGGAATGTAATGATCACATCAGGGACTTAGGCATTATCATTGATGATCAGGTGTCGTTTAAGCAGCATATCTTTTTTATCTGTTCAAAAATTTCAAATAACATTGGAATATTATTTAAACTTAGACATTTCCTGCCTCTCCAACAACTCACTCTTCTCTGTTATAACTTAATCTGCCCTTATAGATTATATGCCATAGTTGCCTGGGGAAGTGCATTCAAGTCCCATGTCCAAAACGTTCAGAACAAACAAAATCATGTAATCAGAGTTATCTTCTTTGCTACCCTATATGGTAAAAATACATATTCTGCCTTACCACTTATCAACTAACCAGAAATCCTTACTGTAGATCATGTTTATAAACTTCAGACCATTAAATTTATCCAGACTGAATTGGGATAAAAGGGATAAAATGTCCATTCTTATAACACAAGATAACTCATACAAAACTCATACAAAGCTCGGTTCAGAACACATGCCGGTAGAAGTTACCTTATCAGTAATGGCATGACCTGCCAAAGTAGCTATCAAGCAAACTCAAAACACTAGAGCTTTTACACGCTTTTTTTTATAAGAACAACTTTATAAGAACAACGAGGCTCAGGTTGGCCAAAAATTAAGAACAAATTATGAACAAGCTCAGGCTGAGGCTGAAAAAAAAGTGAAAATGTTTCTATTTGACACTTTACTGAATCTTTTAGTTTACGTTCGCAACGCAGTAAAAACACAAACAGAAGCCGTTTCTCATTTATTATTATATCTACCATTGTCCCAAATGATACGAGAGAGGACTCGAGAGAGGACAAAAGGCACA
>JAOEHT020056278.1:0-13877 GCA_025448195.2 Parazoanthus atlanticus | reverse complement strand
GAATGTGCCCAATGGCACATCCCCACAGTTTTGTCCAAAAATGATACCCCATTTCAGACCAAAATATCAAAATCTATACCCAATTTCAGACCAAAGTGGTTTGAAAACCATACCTTTAGCACTGTACATACCTATATAACAAAAGTGGGGGAGGGCAAAAATGGTGTTTGATTCTTTTAGTTTGGGGTAATAACCTAGCTAGAGTCGGTATGTATAGGCCTATAGGGTAGTGCAGTTTCTAGGTGAAGTACTTTTTAGGGTATTTTACCAAATTTTCCAACACGCATCCCCAGAGAGTACTCCCTCCCAGGCATTTTCTCCTATTGGTCCAGCTATTTTTGATTATGATTACATGTACACTAGATTACATTTCATTGTTAAAGTGACCAAAGATACACCAACAACATTCAAGGAACTCTGATTCACACTGAGCTACTATCCAGTCTTGAAAATTTGGGCTTTCCTATTTTCATAAAAAATATATCCCGAAACTCCATTTCTAAATGTTGGCAGTACACCATCTGTAATGGCCTTGTAGAACATGAAACACTGGTATATACTGTTGAGAGAGTCACCTGAAACAAAACAAAATATATTAGTACTGCAGTACAGAATGAACAAGTTTTTGGAAAGAAGGCATGCTTTTAGCTTAATTTGGAAGGCAAGCTAGATTTAAATTACCAGTACAAAAAAATGTTTTTACTGTGTAAGAACACATGTTTTTTGTATATATTTGGCCATATGAGTGGAAGACCCTGTTTACACATGTAAAAATACTATTTGTAAAACTCCCACCTCACGGGGCAACAGTGGTCAGGGCCTTACGTAGCTTTGTACGTCTTGGGGGCAATGACAAATTTTGAAGCATTAAAATGCTTTTTCTGGCGTTTTTGAAGCGACATTTTAAAAAAATTCAGTGGGACCCATTTTGCTTGAGGGACGGTAGCCCCACCAGCTCCGCCCCCTCGCCCTGGTAGTGTTTAACAGTGATGGTACATGATGCCCCTACAATTATGGGGAGGGGTGAACTGATGGAGATTTCAGTCAACTGGTACATAAGACATTTACTAGATTCACTGAAGATTATGTACCTGAAATGCTGGTATAACAATATGCTTTGACTGGACATGCAATCAGATGCATGCATTTGTGTCACTTTAATACCCTCAGCTGGCACCATACATGTCAGTCTCTCCAAGTTGGAGAATTTACAGGAGAACTAATAGTGATGTTCCTTTAGGAACATTAAATATTATATTTGACTCAGGCTAAGTCCAAGACTGTCTTATAAAATATCACAGCTGAAACCAGATGTGTCATATGGGGTCGGGAAATTGTTCAGTTGCAGAATAGAGTAGCGATCAGGTAGCTGCTCTAAAATACTCGTACTGATTGCAAATAGTGAATAACCTTAAAATTTCAAACATTAAGAAGAACTCTAATAATTCTGATTTCATAAACATCGGCAAAACTAACCTTGATTTCAGCAAAGATTTCTTCTTCGTTGTAACGCCAACTCCGCGATCCCGAAAGACTCGCGCGAAGGAGAATCCACGCGAAGGCTTGGTTACCTTTTTCTGCTTGGTTCCCAAGCGAGTTCGGGAACCGACCCCAAAAAAAATTTCCGCTGGCAGCAGCAACAGTGTGACAGCGGTGACACTGACAGTGCTGTGACAGCGGTGACAACTGACAGCGCTGTGATAGCGATGTTCACATTGGTGTGACAGTGGTGGCAACTGATAGTGCTGTGACAGTGGTGATAACTAACAGCGCTATGACAGCGATGCTCACACTAATGTGACAGCGATGTGCACATCACTCTCAGTTGCCATCATGCACTGTCCACTAATGTGCACATCGCTGTCACAGTGCTGTCAGTTGTCACCGCTTTCACAGCACTGTCAGTTGCCATCGCTGTCACACTAATGTACACATCGTTATCTCAGCACTGTCAGTACCACAGCTGTCCTAGCGCTGTTACTGTTAGCACTGTAACATTACTATCAGCACCATCGCTGTCACAACACTGTGCTCGTTTTCGCTGCCACAGCGCTGTGCTCGTTTTCGCTGTCACAATGCTGTGCACATCAGTGTCTAAACGCTGTGGGAGTCCCCCTGTGTACCTCAAACTCATACATACTTTTATTTTTTGGAAGGGGATGGGGGCTTTAAAAAGGAGGGGGCTTTAAAAAGGAGGGGGACATATTTAAATTTGGATACCTAAAAGGGGAGGGATTAGTAGAGGGGAGGGGAGGTTTAACAGAGAATTACTGGTATGAAATAACCCTAGCTGTCGCTACAATACAAAAACACAACACAATACAATACAATACAAATCAATGTAATACATACTAGTTATGCAATGCTTTCGAGTGGGATACCGTGGAATATGCCACGCGTCACTTGTATTTTCCGTATACACACGCATGCACGTTTAGCTTTGAGAAAAAACATCATGCATAGATTTTGCAACAATTCCTGCAACGGATAATCTAGACAAAAATGTCATGCACAGCTTTTCGACAGGAAAAAAAGTATCTGCCTTGTTGGTCAGTGGGGAAAAAAATTCTCGCACTGACCAAATCTTCCACCCCACCCCCACCCCCTCCCAAGAAAAAGTCAAATGGTCCGCCCCTATTAGTTTACACTCTTTGATTTCTACAATTGCAACGTTAACTTGGAACTAGAAGTTCACATTTGACGTTTATCTTGAATGTGTGCATATTAGTTAAGCTGAAGATAATCGTTCCTCGGTCTGTGCTTAATACATGTCAAAATGCACTGGTCCAGGAAGTTCTACAGAATAACGAGAAAAAATTCTGCCATTTTATGTTATTTACAGAAACTTACAAGCGACAATTCTGATAAGCAAAAATTAACAACAATTCTATTATGTCAAGCGAGCAACCAGCAAAAAATGACAAATGAAATCCAACCTTCCCTCCCCCCGCGTTTCTGAATCTTTTCCTACAACGCAGTGTTAAAGTTCATTGGTTGACTTTTGCTTGTAGCTTATTAAGCGAACTCTTGCATTGCGTTTTCTATTGGCAAACTTATCAAGGTGAAGAATCTTCTTGATCGCCCGACGGATCTCAGGAACTCGCCAGCAGTACAGAACGGGATTCAAAGAGGAGTTGAGAAAAATAAGCGTAACTGTAACATGAACGAATGTCTGAACAATTTCGTTGCGGGAAATAGTTCTGAGGGTAAGACTTAAGAAGATAAATGGAAGATAACACAGAATAAACACGATGTAGACATAAATTACCGTCTTAAGAGTACGTTTATACCGTAACATGTCTGTGTCCTGCTGTTTGGCCTGACGTCCGCCACGACTCCGAAAGGATTTCCGTGTTAAGCAGTGCTTGCGGATTAAACGATAAATATTGAGATAGTTCAGCGAAGTAACGAGCAGGAAAATCGGTCCCAGAATTATTGCTATGGCGTAGTAAGTCTTTCTGTCAATGAATGCCGTTAATCCGTAGATTACTGCGCATATGCAAAGAAGGAGTGTCAGAAGTAATGTCTTCTTCCTTGTCACCACAATTTTGTATCTCTTGAGAAGAAAGACAGCGAGAAAGCGATCCACGCTTATGGTTATAATGACCAGTAGAGACAGTCCCCCAAAACAGTTCCCTGAGAAGTCGTAAGCAAATCCAAGCTCACAGTAGAGGCTTGAAGCGCCAATAATTTCTGCGACTCTAAATGCGATGTACAGAGGCTGGACAATAAACCCGACACCAAAATCTGAAAACGCCAGCGTGCAGAGAAGGAAGAAGGACGGAGAATGCAGTGAAGTGTTCCGAGTTATTGCCATCATCACCAACATGTTCAAGACAGTAGCGAAGAGACTTGAGACAGCGTTGATTATGCAAAGAGCGATGTAAACCGAGCTTAGTTGATCCTTGTAATAGAGAAGTGTCACAAGAAACTGGCAAAATTTGTTGAACATTCTTACTTGTAGCCTCACGTTTTCGAATTCTTTCCAAGTTTTACTGAAATCTTATGTTCCGCTGTTGCTTTATACGAGTAGTTGGATGCAAATGCCGAGTGTTTCTATTCCGTATTTATAGCAGACTGTGTGCTGTTTCTATGACACAAGGAAGCAAGCTCTTCAGCTCGAAATAAGTAAGGATTTGTTATCTAGACGATATATTGAACTCATTCTTGTAATCAAAAGTTTGCAGGGCAGTTTTTCTTTCGATTGAGTTTAAGCTAAAAATAATTTTGTTGTCTTAGAAATTGCTGCTGATGTACAATACACGTGAGGTTGCTTTCGTTCCGTTCGAAGTTTCATTTCAACCAGAACAGAAATCCGTTTCTGCCCAAGCTCCGCATCGTTTATAACATTTTTGACTTTGCAACAGCAAGTAGCACGAAATAAAATGGGAAATCTCTGGTTCTGAAAGAAGATATAAAAACACTTGACAAACTGCCTGAAAAACTTAAAAATACAAACAAACAAAAAATACTTGAAATATCAAATAATGACCTAACCAATATTCAAATTTAAATTTTCACGTTTTTCGTAATAACTATTTTACAATCATGAATGATAAAATTGGAATAGCCCAATCTCATCACTTTGGATGTGAAAAATTTCGACTTCGTCAGAACCAAAACTTTACTTTGGTTTGTACTTCCATTGCGTCGTTTGCATAGCAAATGCTAGTATTTTTGCAAAAAAATTGAATTGATATCGTTGAATTGCACCGTCACGGTATTTTCTAGGACATAAATCAAACCCGGAAAGAAATCAGTTAAGAGATGAAAACAAATTAATTATAACGGGTGATACTGGACTGTTAAACCCACCTTGCACTTAACATTATTTGCTTCTAATCTCTTTTTCAATAATATTTCGCAAATTGAACATTTTGATATTTCGTTGGTATTTAGTTACAAAACTATAATAGGCCATTTAACATAGTTTTCCTGAAATAGACTAAACCTTACATGTGCATCTAATCCTTGCTGACAAATGATTTATGAGCACACATGCTAGCCCACGGTGTGTTATTAGGTCGATTTTATATCTGAGGATCAACTGTTATGTTCGAAAACGTAACTTAGATAACTCAATTAAACCTTTAGGATCAATCCTGACTTGTTACCTTATTTTAAAACATTTTAACTTGGCGGAACAAGACAATAGGTAGACTTAGTAGCCTGTTTGCCAATGTGATACACAAACGATATGTAATTTCTACTTCGAAAAGGAACAAGAGCATATTTGAACTGACGTTTTTCGTTTCACATAAACGCGGTGCTAATACTCTATCATTATATGACAAAGATACTTCGTGCGTTCTGATTGGTTCTTCAGCGGTCTGGATCTTCCGTAATTCTCAAGGGCATTACGGGTTATTGTTTAGTAATGACCTGAGCTCACGCATAGTAAAGAATTTCTATTTGCACGGTGTTGTTGTCGTTTTTAGAAAAAATGCCATATAATAAAATACTTATTAACCTCGAACGTTCGGCTTTACGGGAAATATCAAACTTCGGCCTTGACGCATTGACCTCGCTATCGCTCACTCAATAAAGCAAAGCCTCAGTTTGATATTTCCCGTACAGACCTCACTCTCGGTTAATAAGTAGTTTTAATAATGGCGATGAAGCAGAGGAAGCCGGAATGTAGAAAACTCGTGAACATTTTTAAGCCGAGCCGAGAATAAAAGGACTCGTATTTCCTCTACAGTATTGCTGAAAAAATACGTATACTTGAATTTGTGTTTTGTGTTTTTGGGCTAGTCAGTTAATGTTGCTCAATTTTTCTAGTTTGCGAAGTTATTGGTTGAATGTATTGTTGGGATTATTTGAAACTTGCTACATTTTGTCAAGTAGTTACGCTTACTCAATCTATCAGTAAAAGCAACTCAGGGCACAAAACTGTAAATAGTTAAAGATAGTAGTTTTATTAAAGCCGGAATACGACTTAATAACGCGTGCCAATATTCAGTTCCAGGCCTGGGAAACAGAAACAAGCCTCTTCAAGTAAAAGCTGTATCATCAGCGTCCGAATTTTTTGTTTGCTAGCAGGTTTTGGCCTGGTATTGTCGTGTCAGCTGCAGCTCGCTAGGAGGACAGGGATATCGGCAACAAGCAAAACGTAGATGCAGTTCTTTCTTTGGATCTGAAACAGAGCCAGATGGAACACCCGACGATTATTAGTGTTAAATTAAATAAGAAAAATACATGCAAAAATAGACCTTTTGAAATGAACTTTAATTTTGACCGTAATTTGTTTAAGTTTGTTTTTGAAGTCAGCATTTCTTCCTGTCTACTTTCAATTAATTAAAAATAATAAATACAAATTGAAATGTGATATTGATAATATTTTTTGACAAACGTATCAGCTTTTCATTTTCCCAAGAAGACGACATTTAACTGATAGTACTTTCAAACATTTTCACTAGCCAAAATGGTTGTAAAATGCTTAAAATTACGGTAAATCCGGTTTTCACTCATAAAACTTGCAACTTTGAAAACGTTCAGACGGTAAGAGTGATGCGATTTGTATAACCAAACAGATAAACTGTGAAATGCTTAGTACGGAAAAACAAAAATTTGTAGATGACAATATTTTGCAATTACGTGTGAATAAAATCAAGAAAAGTGCTAATTCAGAAATGCAAGAACGTTTTTGTAATTTTTGCCACACGTGCATTATGTTTTAGTTCAGCCGATTGACACCATAAAAACAGAAAATATTAAAAAAAAATAGTAAAACCATGAGCAAAAATCTCAGATATGTCTTAAATTAAGTAGTATGACCTACGACACGATTTTCTAAATCTTAAGCGAAGTAACTAGTTAATTAAAAGAAAGTGAGTGGATTCCCAAAATTTTTGTTATATATTCCATCTTCAAAGAGCACAAATTTTGGAGTACAAAAAGTTCCGAGATTTTGTTATTTACCTGAAATGCTTTTGAAAAGGCATATTCTGTAGTTAAGCAGAATCGCGAATGAACTCTGCGATTTTCATTCGCTTTCACATCGTACCAAAATGCAAAATAGGATGCACGAACGAGCAATAATACCCAATAAATTTTGCAGTGTTTTTGTTAGATTGTTCGTTT
This sequence comes from Parazoanthus atlanticus, assembly GCA_025448195.2. Classification (NCBI taxonomy): domain Eukaryota; kingdom Metazoa; phylum Cnidaria; class Anthozoa; order Zoantharia; family Parazoanthidae; genus Parazoanthus; species Parazoanthus atlanticus. Next base: position 6,794 of record JAOEHT020056278.1, on the reverse strand, counting down.
CGCTGACAAAGTTATCATAACTACGTGCGGTATTGGGTGTCATTAATTAACAACATTGTGCTTTGACAGTTCAACTTTATATTCAAAATTGCAGCGATAGAAAGTATGTGAGATAACCAACACTCTCTCCTGAAGGCTCGGCAAAGCTCTGTGCCTTTGGATTCAACAGGTGAGAAAATGAATGTATTCCCCAATTGTACCCTCGTGTTACGAGTTGTGTTTCTCTCTTGTTTCTTGTTCTTTCTATCAGCTCTACAAATTGGTTTACAAATGCTTTTTTAACATTTGCTAAAGTGACTGTAGTTTTACTGAGCTCATTGTCTTTATGTGGCTTGTGATAAAGTTTGAGCTGTGAATCGGATTCGTCGTTTGAGTACTGGCAAGCGGAGATACTCTCTACTACCCGCTGTTCCCAACGACGAGCAACTCTTACGACGGTGGAAACTAGAAAAACGAGGTAAGTGTTAATGGCCGGTTTCATTTGACATGCTTTAATTTACCAGAACTTAATTCAGCCGAACTTGATTGAAAGGGTTGGACACGACAGAAGGTATTCGTCTAAAATTACTTGATGAATTTAATTTGATGAACCATCTTTTATCCTGTGTACGTTACACTCGATAGCCTGCACAAAATAAGTTCTCTTTAGTTTTAGATTTACAGCGTGGATTTACAATAAAGTTTCACGGCTTTAATAACTGAATTTGAAGAAATTGACGTCGACTGCAGCACGGCGTTTGAAACTGGTCTGCTCGATTTATTCCACTATGAATAATATTTAGATTAGCTAGAAGGAAAGGTAAATGAAACCCCTTTGGTTCCCTTTGAAATTTACCTCAAAACTTTCGTTTCATTCTGTTTTCGGTACAGCGTATCCTCGAATGTGACTTGTACATTTTACTTGCGTTAATATTTATATTTTGAAGACATTTGAACATTTTCGACTGTCTTTGTATTGTTGTATTCTTTTACTGCTGTTTAAAGACTTGCGGTCGACCACCGTGGACCTTCGCGTATGTTTGTTCTATTGGTGGGTCAAAAAGATTCCCGTTAGGTTTTCAACCATTGGACAGCGTCCTCTCCGATCTCTTCCGTCCGACCGCTTGTGTTTCTGACCGTATGCTCTTCTATCTGCATGTCTGTTTCGGTTTGCCTGCATGCCTAGGATGCCTGTCTATCTGGCTTTCTGACCGTCTGTCTTTCTGCCTGTCTGAAGGCCTGTCTGTCAGTCTGTCGTTCCGTCTGTCTGTCTGTCTGTCTATTTTTTGCCTGTCTATGTGTCTGTCTGTGTATATATCTTTCCTTTGTTTGTTTGTTTGTCTGTCTGTCTGTCTGCCTGCCTGTCTGTCTGTCTGTCTGTCTGTCTATCCATCCATCCATCCATCCATCCTTCCTTCCTTCTGTCTGCCTTGTTTGTTTGTTTGTCTGGTTGGTTGGTTGGTTGGTTGCATCAGTCTGTCTGCCTGCCTACTTGTCTGTCCCTCCATCCGTCTACATGTCTGTCTGTCTGTCCGCCGTTCATCTGTCTATCTGTATGTCTGTTTATCTCCCTACATGTTTGTATATCTGTCTGTCTGTCTGTCTGCTTGCTGACTGTCTATCCACCTACGTTTCTGTCTGTCTGTCTGCATGTCTGTCTGTCTATCATTATTTAAATCTGTCTGTCTGCCCGTCCGTCTGTCTGTCCATCTGTCCGTCTGTCTACCTGTCTGTCTGTCTGCTTGTCTGTCAAAGTTTTAGTCTTTTGTGTATATTATCTTGCTAACTATCTCTTGGGTTACTTTGCAGGTCGTTTTTGGCTAGTTGTATTTCTTCTCATAATGTTGACAATCATAGTCATATTTCTTGCCATCATTATCACCAGAACTGAAGTTGGTAAGTAATTTTATCTTTGTATTCAGCTATCCATCTCTTCTAATGATAGTGATAATGATAATGATAAAGATAATGACAATGACAACAACAACAACAATTTTTATTCAAGAAAGTTAACTGACAACAATAACGATAGTGATACTGATATTGATTTTCAACGTTTAGCTGAAGATTATCACTTTACTGTGGCCTGCACTTTCGGTCACGTTCACTATGATGCGACATGATTCCACGTTATAAAAGGGCAAGATAATTATTGCATGAAATGATGTTCTTAAATGCTCGTCTAAGTTAATTGATATAATTAATTGATTATAATTCAAATGTTACTACGGTATTTTCGTGCTTGTGGTCCTTTGTTCCACAACTGTCATCTTTGCATTTGATTGTAATTTGTGTTTTTGTATATTAATAATAGTAATGATATTAGTAATGACACTAATAATGATGATAATTTTATTGATAACCATAGTAATAATAGTGATAATAATAACAATAATAATAAAAACTAATGATATGAAATAACAACAACAATCATATAAACTATATCAAAGCCCAGTATCGCATCTATGAGCTAAATTACACACAGTTGAATAGTCCAGTTTTGTATTCCTGCAGTTACCGCTGATTCCAGTGACCATAGATTTGTTTGTAACAGATACAATACATGACAATAGCCTAAAATACAACAACCTTACCTAATAGTCACTTTTAAGACGGATTTGGATTTATTATATACATATAATACATATTATATCATATATATATATATATCATATATATTTATATATGACTAGTTTACAGTAATGATATTTGTTTTATAATTATATATTATTCAGTAGGTTTTTGAGAAACATGGTAATAATAGTCAAGCCCAAGACGGACCTAGATTTATTAACGGATAACATTTAAAATAATACAGTAAAACTAAAAGAGAAAATAATAAAAACCTTCTGGAGCTCTAGACTAAATATACTAACTTTCGGCTTGTACATTGTAAAGAGCGAAACGGGAAGATTGCAGTTAAATTTCTAGAGTGACATAGAATACTAAATCACTTAAAAGATGATCAATTGCAAATTCAAACTGAAATCCTGAAAACATGCTTTTCTTTGTTTAATGATGGTTCCGGAAACCGCAAAATGAAACTTCCGTCTCTCAATTTAGTATGGAAAACGACGAGATTGGTGAGGTAAATTAAACCTGTACTGTGTGCGATATACATATAGCACGAAACACAAACATATACACTTTCTTCTTGTAAAAGTGAAGTTAGAAAGTGTGACTGTCAGTTTGAAAATTGTGAACCGAACGACCCATTTCCCTTGCTTAATAACACGCCCTAAAATGACTAAAATAATTGCAGTCAAAAATAATTACATGCAAATATCCCCCCAGCTTCGCGCAATAGGAAGACTCTTCCTTTACCAAAGACGAACGAACAAGTATAAAAACGTAGCATAAAGCGAAAACTCACTCAAATGAACACAATCCTGGACTTTGTGCAGTCATCTTGGCGTTAAAAAAATGGCGGTTGGTTTGTGACGCGTCACTCAACGGACATTCAACCTCGTCCCCAGGGCCTTATGGGAATTTTTCAAAATGGCGGTTGCTCCACATCTCTCGGAAGGAGGTCGAAATGGCTTGAAATCGTCACCACGGATCAAGAGAGACACCAACAACACATGAGGCAAGTAAAAGTTTGTTTATTTAAACATTCATTTAGTACGATACCGGTAAAAGTCGAAATTCCCATACAATAATATAAATCTCGCTCGGAGCCATGACACAATCAACACCTGTGCTCACAGGAAGCCTGCAAGCAGGCTACAGTACTTCAAGAGCACAAAGTAAAATACAGCAACAAATTAATTTATTGTGTAAAATAAATAAAGGTAAACTTGGATAATTCTTTATTAGAAGCCTCTCCGAAACTCGTAGCCAACCACCATTTGAAAAATACCCAGAAGGCCCTGGGGACCGTCATAGACTGGGCCAAGGAGCTTGGAGGAAAGGTTATTCAAGGAGAATGAGAGGTCATCCAAGGTGAACTGAACTTAACATATAAAGCCTGGGCTCGAAATAACGCATTTGTTAGCATATTTTTAGACTAATAAAGACTATAGATCTATAATATTTATATTTGAAAGTATGTGAACCTACGCTACTGATAAACCTTTCTAGCTTTATTACACAATGTTCGTTTCCGCACGAATAACGAAGCATCTAACAAAGTGTTGCGAACAGCTTGTGAAGACTCCCGGCTTTGTTCCAGAACTTGTTCGAGGTCTTCGCACAACTCGACAAAGTGCCGCCTTCGCTAAGGAATTATTTCTTGGTAGATATGATAAGGTGGGAAAATCTTCACTTTTTATCTAGATAATGTGTAACTTGGAGAAATGGTGTCAGTTACTGTCACTAAGTGTTTTTACAGGTTCAAAGCTTATTTGTACTTGAACTAACAGTGGAACATTGTGGTAGTGACGTCAGTAACAGCTCGAATTTTCGAGCAAACGAAAAACCCGCCTACCCCCAGGTGGGGTTTGACATAGATAAGAAAATCCCACCCCCGGACAACATGCCTGTCAATCAAATCTGAAGGACTTAGAACTTTTAAAATGTGAAAAGAAAAATCAAGAGCGGGCTTTATATAACTTGATATGAAGCAAAAGAATTGTTTTCCTTGGTCCACCAAGCCAAGTAAAAGAATTACATGTCTCTTGTTCCCACCGGGTGCAGTGTTTTTCTTAAGGTTTTGAATGAAAGGTAAATCAACTGGGAAATGAAGTAAAACCACAGGTCACCCAAGCTAAGGGTTAGTCTATAATCTATGGTTTATTTTCATATAATGCCCAGTGGCCATAAACAAAAACTTCAAGCCGATGTCAAGCCCCAAGTTGTCATACGTTTGCTGTATTTTGGCCTTTCTCGTTCATTGTCACTGGGGTGTATTATGAAAGTGGTCTATGCATGTGGTTCCTGTTGCATATTCCTAAAATATAGGGTCAGTCAGTCAACTTAATAATATATTATTTTTTTCATTAATATTAAAAATAATGCTTTTTGCTTATGAATTAGCCTTCCCAAAGACATTTATTTTCCTTCACATTGGGAACCTCCCTCAGAAGGAAATTAAACAAATGTCTTCGGAAAGATTACTCAAAAATTCCTAAATAAAAATGTATGAATCTGACATGACAAAATCATTGTATTATTTTTCAAACAAAGAAGTACTGCAAGCTTATACTTGAAATCAACCCAAGTCATAATCTAGAAACATTTGTTTTTATAAACATGTCTATACTCTGCCCAGTACTTAAACACGAGGTTCCCGTATAAAAAGCATGGCCCCAGGGGCTTCACACGTTCAACTGACTAATCAGCCCTTGTGGAGTGGACATCTCTCAGATTCTCTGCTTCAAGCATTGATTTCTTACTTCTTTCTTACAGTGTAAAATTCAAAATCAAATAGACTATCTGAATGCAAACTATCAAAGTTGAAGCTGTCAATATGGCCTAAAGTTACAAAACACTGCACTAGCTGAGTCATCACCCAACTACTACAGGGTTCGTATGGGTCATGGAAAACCTGGAAAGTCATGAAGTTTACATATTCATTTTCCAGGCCTGGAAAGTCATGGAATTTTGATTTGGGTCATATGGAAAGTCATGGAAAATGAAAATTACTGAATAAAACATTGGCTAGTTAACTTTAATAAGTGAGACGAAACAGAAACTCATCAGATTTTACTTACAGAAAGCTAGCTAGATTCCAATGATATTAGACGTGTAGGCAAATACATAATTATCAGTATTTCCAAAAGAATTTATAACTATTTTTTTTCTTGAAATTATTTGCTGTGCTGGACAAATCTCAAACTGAGAATATTTTTTGATATATTGCCAAGAATCAGATAGTCAAAATTTGGTCGCGGAAAAGTGTTAAAGGTCATGGAAAGTCATGGAATTTCACAAGGTCGAAAGAGTACGAACCCTGTACTACCCTCATGCTAATTATTATTTCTTACAACATGAGACTCCAGTCTCAAAAATTTAACATTTTGGAAAGAGAGGACATAAACAAGCCAAGTTTGTCGTGGTTGCAAAATTCGAATTTTGGATTTAGAACTTCGAGGTGTGAAAAGAGGAGGGGATAAGCATTTTATACCAGAACCTCTTGTTGATGCATGACAAATAGTTCTGATGCTATTAATTTTTTCTAAACTTACGTTATTCAGTTGACATACCTGTACTACCAGCCCTTAAAGGTACCATATTGAATACAAATGTTAACTTTTCATATTTCCTCCCATAATAAATACTCTTGTCCCCACACAGGACAAAGTATTTCCATTTCCTGAGCCCCTAACAGAGGAACAGCAACAAACACTCAACATGCTTGTCAATCCAGTCGAAAAATTCTTCCAGGAAAAAGGTGACTGTGTATCATCCAACTTCCCCCATAGAAATACCCTGGTTGTGTCTGCATGGTCTAGATCTCATGGCACCTATATTCTGGGTGCTAACAAATAAAATAATTGTGAGAGGAATGCTTAAGATTGATTTTTCTTACTTCGATATTAGCCTCTAGAGTGGAGAGAGGAAAAAATTTTGTTTTCATCAAAACAAACATATATTTTTTGTATGTTTACTCAGCACCCAGAATCTGGGTGTCACATGACCAGACCCAAGAGTGCAAGTGAATGAAGTTGTGTTTCATCAAGATAGTTGTAATTAATATGCTTTGTTCACAATTTAAAATTTCATAAAATATTTAAATGTACAGTCAGTAGTACATACAGCTGTAATATGTTAATTTCACATCTCATTCTGTTAATTTACAATAATAATAATAATAATAATGGCATTTATTGGCACTTTGAAAACTACTATGTTTACATTAGTGTAAGTCCAATAAG